>BQNB010012088.1:0-47500 GCA_026074375.1 Tanacetum coccineum
ATTGTTGTTGTGCCCGTTGGGTTGGCTAGTTTCATGTGTTGCATTCGTAAGAATCAAAATGTATATAATTTAGTAAAAAAAAGGTTACATTTATAACTTTATAGCTATTTAAATACATGAGTTAAACATGATCACACTTTATAAAAAAATGCATCTTTTATAGACTTCTCATATGTCCTTCGTGATATGATAAGAGAATTCAAAGCCTTTTAAGCACTGCCTACATTTTTTTTTCTCATTTCTAGCTCTTTTTCTACAACTCCATCTATCTGCTTTGATAATAACATATACAAAATTTCTTTTAGCTCCTTTTGACTTTGGGTTATCTTTGTTTTCAATTGCTTCAGATTTGTTTTTGCCTTTATGGCCGCCACTTTTACATCACCTAGTTGATCTTTAAAATATTCTCTTCATCACCACTGCTCTTATCAGCAACAACACCATGTCCAATGTCATTACAATGTAATTAGATGGTTAGCTGGTCACTTTAATTTAATGTACAACATTGCGCAATCATAAACTAATCATACATTAGACCATCATTTAACTAGTACTCTTTCTCATGTTCTTCTATACTATTTGCTAGCTACTCAGCACAGCAGTGAGTATGAGCACATCAATATTCATGACCAAAAGAACAAAAAGTACGTATAGGTCATCAGAATATTACCTGAAAACCATATATACTTTCCATTACTCCCATTAGTATCGATTATACCGGGCTGATGGAGAAGATGTTGTCATCGGTGTATGATAAATTTGACAAGTATGATTAGTGTCATATGTCTAATTTACATACATAGACTCTAATTTTCTTATTGAAAAAAGTGTTTCTCCTAGAACTTATTAAAAAAAAATATACATGCAACAGTGTGGACGTTTCATACTTATTCACCATAAATGAAACCTTTTATGTAAAGCTATAAACTACCATATCTATGTATCATGAATGATTTATTGCATTTATGTAGAGAAAAAAGAGTAGAGGGAACCATTTGTTGATTAATGCACCGACTTCCCAAGGGGATAGAAAGCATACTAAAATATGCTAAATCAATTCCTTCCCGTAACTAAATTTCAATCATCAACTTATCAAAGTAACAAAAACGTACTATATTTGTCCTTATTACTTATAAGGCTTAGTCATATTCTTATCTGATTTTCCTTATGCGAACGAATTGGGATATGATCCGCAAGCATGCTCCAAACAAGATTAAAAAAAACATGATTTGAAGTGTTACACTTTTAATGATTAACAAGTATGATAACACAAAGCATGGACTCACCATCCTTAGTTTATGGTAACTATAGCATTGCTATATTTTCTGTTTCTTCTCCTTGCTTTCCTTAAAATGCGTTCCGTTTCTTGTTTTCTCAGACAAATACCTTCCTGTATAACATACCATAAAATCCAAGTCATGAGAACTATATGTGTGTATCAAAGACTGAATAAACAGTTACAAACTTTGTTCATACACTTATTACAAAGAAAGATTCGGATTATCTCAAAATCTTGATTACAAATAGACAATTGACCTATTAAAAGTTATGCTTCGCTAGAATCTATATGGTACGTACTGACTACTGTATTCTTACCGTATAATGTAACAATCACTTTATTTTCCTTTCATCTCCTTATTAGATTTTACAATTTCGGGATGGAATGAAACACCATTACTTAATGCTCAAAAATAAAAATAGATTTCGTTAAGTTGAGAGAGGTTATAATTCTGGTTTTAGGATCTTATATGTTATGAAGCAAGATAAACTAGTTAAAATATGTAGGTTCCTGATTCGTTTTCCTCATTTAAGAATGCAAAGCCTCCATCAACATCTTCATCACAGTCAATGATATATTACTCTTAATTCTCGTACCTACATCACATATGCAACAGTTTTTTATTAACATGTGCCCAAGATATGATGTAGTGTGTGTATGTCTGTATGACTTGTGTGAATGTGTGTAAGTTTATGTAAATGCCTTTTTATATGCACAAATCATAAACATATGTGTATGTGTGAGCTTGAAGGTATTTAACGTGTTGATCTTTCTTCGAAATCCATATTTTCAGCAGGATGGTCTCATACAAAACATATATGTGGGTTTTTCTTAGCATTTCTTCACATTCTGGATCTAAATATGACATCTCTAATGCTATGCATATCGGATTATCCGAGTTTTATGTAATTGTCTTATTATGAGAACTACGTTTAATCATAATCATATTAAATGGGCTTGAGGATGCATAAAGAATAATATATCAATACAATAGACACTGTTACTGTGTTACTGTTACTGAACCATCGGAGTTCATATGAACAAAATCATTAACTCACTAAAAAAAATGTCTTCTAATGACACATAAAAAAAGTGTCAACAAAAGTAAAAAAAATGTTACTAAAAGTAAAAAAGTGCACCAAAAGTATTAAAAAGTATCATTAAAAGATTTATTTGCTTCTCCCACATTTAAAAAGGTGTAGGTACAAGTCCAGTCGGTAAAAGTCTATTTATAGTGACACTAAAAAAGTGTGCGGAAATAGCTTTTTTGCCTTTGGTGGTACATTTTGTTTATAAAAAGTGTTATCAAATCTCAAAATTTTAAGCTTTTGATTACACTTTTTTGTGTTATTAAAAACTCTGTCGCTAAAAGTCTATTATCTTTTGATTGATACTAAATTCTAATTTCTGCACCACACGCATTAAAACTTTTTTTAGAGTATAGTACATTCAAAAATAAAAATATAATAAATAATTTCCCCAAATTAACAATATTGAAATAGGAATTAAAAAGTCACTTTACACATGATGAAATTACAAATACAAAGTCTTCTTTATATCTATATATATAGCAGCATGAATTTGTTTGCAACACTGTTGATGAAGTTATCATCATGAATTTGTCGCCAAAAGATTTGGTTACGCGGATAGCAGCCGTCGCAACGCAGATACCCAGCTAGTAATCTATAAATGTTCAGTTCTCTTTTTGCATGAAAAAAAGTTAGGATTGGTTTCCTACAAATTAGAGCTCTCGAAAAGCAAAAAACATATCAAGATAGTAGTCATTATTATGTACATACATACACAAAAACGGGGCTTTAAAAAATTGGAGCTTAAAGCCCTAACTTTTGTAGCTTTACCTTTGTGTTGTGTAGTGACTTGTTTAGCTTAGTGTTCTTGTGGATTTTCTTTAGTAACACTTATAAACAAATATTACAGAGTATCTCAGTTAGCTTCAAATATTCACTAGTTTTGGAATACGATCTAGAGCCAGCTAGCTTTTCTTTTCTTTTCTTATTCAAATTGATATTTTATCATACGTCAAAGTCTTAGAGTGCGCTAGTATTAGTCAAATATCGATGGAAAGAAGATAGTTGGCTGCTTGTATGGGCAGAATATTGTACAACATTGATAAGGTAGGATATAATCGAAACTTATAAATACTTGTACATCAGTTGAAGATTACTCTGTCAACTGCTTAGTGTTATTGATGTATGCTTGTGAACAACTATTTGAAACATAAAAATTAATTATACTTATGGTCTAAAAGTAGGGAGTAATAAGGTTAACAAACAAGTTGGGTTGAGGTGATGTGGAAGTGAGAAAAGTTTTGGGGGTGAAAAGGGATGCATTTAAGTTCAGCCATAGCTAACAGCAGCTTTGTTTCCTATATATACTAGTTAAACTTGTGTGGCTCTTTCTTATCACTTCCCTTTTTTTCCCATGGCTTCCCTTGAAAACTCAACTATTCCGTTTTCAATTCTTATTTTTATTTCCTTTCTCATTTTCCGATATATAAGTCAAAACAAAAATTCCATCTTCCCTACAAATTGGCCTGTTCTTGGCATGTTACCAGCAGCCCTTGGTTTTGCGCATCAACCACATGATTATATCACCCGAGTTCTTGTACATAGTGGTGGTACTTATATATTTAAAGGCCCTTGGTTAGCTAGCATGAACATGTTTTGGACCGCAAATCCTTTAGACATCAACCACATTATGAGCAAGAAATTTTCTAATTATTTGAGAGGCCAAAAGTTTCGTAAAATCTTTGATATCCTTGGAGACGGGTTCTCTAGTGCCGATGGAGAATTATGGGAACTCCAACGTAAAACAATCATGTCAGTTTTAAAGCTCCCTAGCTTTCAAAAGCTATTTCAAGACATTATTTCAAACAAGGTGGAGAGAGAGTTGATGCCAATGCTTGAGCACGTCTCCGAAAAAGGGGTGGAAATAGATTTGCACGAAGTACTTCAGAGATTTTCATTTGACACTACATGCACATTGTTTTTTGATTTCGACCCCCAAAGCATGTCTCTTGATTTTCCTCACATTCCATTTGAGAAAGCTTTTTCAGATATTGAAGAAGCTATCTTTCATAGGTATATCATACCATCAAGTTTATGGAAATTGCAACAACTACTTAAGGTGGGGAAGGAGAAGAAGTTGAAAGATGCAAGGAGAACCGTTGATCAGTTTATTTACAACTGCTTAGCCCAAAAGCAAAGAGAGTTCACTAACATGAACTACGAACTTCGCGAGAAAGATTTTAAGTTATCAATGGCTCTCATAAGAGAGTTAAAAGACCATTGTGGAACTTGTGAGAACCCTAACAAGTTTTTAAGAGACGTATTTTTTAATCTTATGATTGCGGGAAGAGATTCTACGGGCATCATTCTCTCTTGGTTCTTTTATCTTGTTGCTAAACACCCAATCGTAGAAGATAAAATCCGAGAAGAGGTTAAGACAAAACTAGAGATGAGAATAGATGGAAAATGGAAAGATTTTAATACAAGCGAGTTGCACAACCTGGTTTATCTTCATGGTGCATTATGTGAAACTTTAAGGCTATTTCCTTCAATCCCATTTCAGAACAAAACACCGTTACAACCGGACACCCTACCAAGTGGCTATCAAGTGGATCCGAACACCACAATCATCTTGTGTTATTATAGTATGGGAAGGATGAACTCGATATGGGGGGAGGATTGTATGGATTTTAAGCCTGAAAGGTGGATATCAGTGGATGGTCGTCTCAAACATGAACCATCTTACAAGTTTCCCGCGTTTAATGTTGGCCCGAGAACCTGCTTAGGCAAAGAAATGAGCTTTTCTCAAATGAAGATGGTGGCACTTACCATTATATGTCATTACCATGTAGAGCTTGTTGAAGGTCACCATGTGTTTCCATATGGTTCGGTTCTACTCAAAATGAAGAATGGTATGAAAGTGAAGTTGACTAAACATGCGGAGTAAAGTAAAATGAATTATATGATGTTATTTCCTTTTCTTTCTTCTGAACCATTTTTACGTCCTTTTAATTAATAAGCGAGTGTAATTTGTTGGAATATGATAGTTGGATTCGCATGTTATGCGACTAGAAGTACGTGAGCCTATTGGGGGCACATACGTTAAGACACGAAGAGTACGTTTATTTTAAATATACTTCACGTAATATATTTAAATGTTTGTTAGTTAACATTATTAATTTATAACTAACTCAACGGATATTTAAATGTAAACCAAAGAGACTTAAATTGACAAAACTCAAACCTAAAGGGGGTGCCTTGTGGTGGCCGGTCCTTAAGGTTATTAGAGGGGGTGTTTGTGTCAATTTAGAATTGAGGAGGTGGAGAAATTAGAATCAGGAATGAATTATGGTTTCCTTGTTCATCAAGGACTAGGTTTTGGGTACCTATATAAACACCTCACCCTAGCTCATTATTCATTCATTCAAATCCCTAAAACCTAAATTGATTTCCGGTTTTCCTCTCTCCCAAAACCTTCGACCGAAAATCTCTTCAAAAGGGTTTTTGGTTCTTCCCTTTTTCCTTGTTTTGTTTTTCGGTGAAACCCTAAAAGGGTTATTGGTGTGAATTGGTTTCCCACAAAGTCGATCGTAAGTTTACAAGCTTCAAGGGTTTCGGTTTATTGTTCTCCTAGTCGACAACAAAGTTATAAGCTCAAAAGGGTTTCGGTTTCTTGGACTTCGGTTCAACCGAAATTGCATAAACCCTAATTAGGGTTTTGGTGATTTTCGGTTCTAATAACAAGGGTTTTGTTTGTGATTTTCGATTCAAGAAAGATTCAACACAAGGTGTTTGAGAGACTTGAAGTAACAACTAGCACCGTGACGTATTTGTTTGACGTGTTGTGTGAGCAACCGTAGATGTGATAATTTAATCACTAATGATTTCAAGATCATGATTCTCGTTTATTAACTTTTGTCATTAAACATAACGGTTAGTGTTTTTGACCTTATGTGTGTGTTAATCATAGACATTAAACTAGATACATCCGTTGCCTATTCGTAGTAACTAACAGTGGCATCACGAGCCAACCTCGTTTGGTGTTATGGGTTACACACTTATAAAACACACTAGAACTGCATGAGAAACCTTTATTTATTGTTTTAATTGAAAACTATGACAACAATATGCAATTCTTGTCATAATATATTTAAAATTAAAAGTTAATTGAGAGTGTGAAATCTTCTATTCTTTTCATTATCCCGGCCTTAAGACTCACGCAATCATGTTATATGATGGATGTGGCGATCTAGACACTTTAGCAGAAAGCCTAGTGAGAGTCTTTTGGTTCTCCGTTTAAGGAAGACTCATGTGAGACCTCAGGGCATTATGTGATTTAATGCTTTCTGAATAGAGTCTGTCTTCACCTCATCTTCACTTTCTGTCTGTTTATGTGCTTATATGTTTATACTCCTTGTGACTTATGACTATATACAAAAGATTTTTTGAAACTCTAAACAGACTAATACTTAAAGAGAAACTTGGTTTAATTTGTCTGTGAAATTACACACATAATTATATACTCTTAGTGACCTGTTATGTGTTATTTGTAAAACTTGATTTTGGACAAATAAATATGGACATTAAACTATGAAACTTGTTTTCTGAGAGAGTTAAAAGTTTTTCTTAAATACTTTAATAGTCAATTGAAAATCAGCTCACCCATCTTGAACAAACTATAAGAGAGGTATTGTAACACCCCCTTATTTGACATATAGCAGCGGAAGCTAATTTGGGGTATTACTTTATAAAACAACAGTCATAATCATAGAAAACGACTCAAAAGAGACGTTTTAGAAAATTTAGTTATCATTCAATATTATTTCAGAGTTTTACAAAAAGAGGTCCCAAAATACATTGAAAATATAAAAGTTGAATGATAACAAGTTTGTAAGTCCTCAAGTCCAATGCCACTTCGTGCCATAGATTGCTCAATTACCTGAGATAAACATGCTAAAAAGGTCAACACAAAGGTTGAGTGAAATTCACAAGTTTGAAATGTAATAGTTGAATGCAAGTCAATGTAATAGTAATAATTACAACGAATACAATTATCATGGTAAACAATATTATATTATTGCACTAAGCTCATGACACCGAAGCCTTAAGTAAATGTTATTCATAAGTTGTTGCCCCAAGCGGGTGCTTTGCCAAACTCCCAGAGTTCCTTAAATGAAATGCGTCCGCTGGCCATGTATGTACCAGAACCTGGACAGGGAAGTTCAGTCTCAATAGATCTATTCATGGCATTCACGCTTACTTAGCAAAGTAATTAACGGTTCATGATAGTGGGGCCTTTTGGCAAATGGAGGTACTTAGGCAATAATATATCAGAATAGCATACAGTTGGAAAATACTTGTATTCATGTTTATAGCATGTATCTCCCCACGGAGTTTAGAAAACATGTAAAGGCTCTGGATATGAACTCACCTTGTAAGGTAGTTGACTGATAGTCAAAGTGACTCAACTGCGAACTACGCTTATTCACGCAACCTGGAGGTAATATGTAGTATTAGTTTGATTGTTTCAAAAATTGATTATTTTCATAAAGTTTAACGTAAAGGGGATTTCGTTTATGAGTTTGTGAACACATCTGTCACTTGTCTCGGGGCTATCATAATCCAAGGTCATTGTAGCTTAACGTTGTTGAGGAGCTTAGGTACTGTAAATCATAAATCCAACAACTCGTCAAAACATCTACCCAAATGAAATCCCCTCACATGAAATTCCCTAGTAACGTGATAAGTTATATTTTAAATGATAGAATTTTGTCTTTTTAAGTTTCTTCAAAAGCTAGTAGATGATAAATTATGTTATATATATAACATAATTGTTTTATAATGCTTCGATTGATGAATGATAACGACAAATGTGTCACGCTTTAATAAAATCGAGTCTTATAATATTTAAATATATTTTTATAATTAATAAAAAAATATTACATTTTATACCCTTAAGAATTTGAAAATGACAATATATACCCTTAGTATATATTAATTTACACTTTTAACCATTTAATTATATTTTTAAAATATTAAACCTTTAACTTTGGAAATTGGAAAAACAGGCCCCTGTGGTTTAACTTTGGAGTATTTACACTTTTGGCCCGAAAACTATATAAGTTTCAATATTTACAATATATACCCCTTTTCATGGTTTGAATTGCATTTTTAGTCCATAATCCATAATCTTTGTATTTTTAATCTTGAAATCAATTTGCAGCTTATAGCTTATTACTATAAGCTAAAATAAGTAAGTTTTACAAGCTTGTAGCTTATGAAAAGAGCTTATGAGCTTAAAAATCCAAAATGGGTACGTTTAGTTTAGAAACAATAACCCGATGGGTTAGGGCTTTTAGGATTAGTTTTAATGATTATAAAAGTGATAAGTGAGCTTATAGAAATAGCTTATTACAACAGCTTATGGCTTATAGCTTATTAGGTTCACGAAAAGTGCTTTTAGGGTTTTAAGGGCGCGTTTGGTTTAGGAAAACCAAGCGTGTCGGTTTAGGATTTAGAGGCTTATTCCATGTGATCATAAGGATAGTTTAAAAGCTTATATATAATCTAAAACATGACAAGAGCTTATAGAACAAGATACGAGGCTTACTAGAGCTTGAATGGATCGAAAATGGCTTGATATGGGTCGAAAATGATGAAATGTAACCTGAAAGATTGGAGATGAATCAAGAACTCTTCTTTTCTTATCCCTTGGTTCTAAAATAGCTTAAAGACCTTTTTATTCCTTTCCTTAGCTTGGCTAGAACATGATTTTGAGGTAGGGTTTAGTTTAAATGGTGGATTGTAAAAGTATGCATGTATGCGTGTATATATAGGCTAGAAACTTGGAGTGGTGGCCAAGTTGAGAAGAGTGGTGGCCAAGGTTAGCTACTAGTGACTATTAGAAGCTAGAAGGATAGCTTAGCAAGGTGTTAGAAGGTGAAGGGGTTCGGTTTTTACAAGGTGGTGACAAGAAGGTTCAACTTGGGGTGCAAGGTAACAAGTAGCTTACAAGGAGGTGGTGAGGTGTTGAGGTGCTTAATCTTGGGGCTCAAGGGTGGTGACAAGGTACTAGGCAAGGTGGTGCATCATGGTGGAGGGTGGTTGCTTGGTTAGAACTTGGTTCGAACTAGTTTAATTGGTGTCGAGTTGTTTAAGGTTTTCAGGTTAGTGTTAGGTCGAGCTAGGGTTAGAACTTAGTTAATAACTAGTTTAAATGTTGTGCATTGGAGTGTTGTAATCCATGCTAGAAAGGTGGTATGAAATGCCTTAGAAAAATGGAGGGAAAATGGGCTTATTTGAATTCTATGCTTTGTCGGATTGTACAATGAGCTCAAATGAGTTGTACATTGATTTTAGAGGGAAAAGATATTCAAAAGTTATGCATTGTAACCTTGTACACATGCCTTAAAAGCTTTTACTTTTGTATTGTATGTAAACATTACATATAGTTAGGGTTTTGTTATAAACGTTAACGTATAAATCCGTTTTGTATTAAATGTTATGAAAGGTACGTTAAATAGATAACGTATGGTAAAATGATGATTAAAACATATTGCTTGACATATTATAACGTTTACTTGACATAAACGTTGATGAAATTTGCATTGGTAGGTTGCGTGAGCTCGTTTACTTTGAAAATGTAAGTTACTTTACATTATGGATGGAATAAAGCAAAAATCTTTCCATGAAAATGGTTGCATCTAATTTAATAGATAGAAATTACACTGAGGAAAATTGCATCTAATTTAATAGATGAATAATTACATAGAGGAAAATTATGGGTTGTTATAGGTATAAGGTGGAACCTTCCCAAAAGAAGTCGGGTTTTTAATAAGCTTCGCGCTGACCCGCTTCTCCGCTTCTTTGTGCGTTCAAATGGAGCTATCGAGAACTTTTGACAAAGATGATGTCTAGATTGAAATTTAACTAAGTGTTTTCTTAACTTGTGCTAGAAAGATGTTTTGCATGCTTCTTTGTACACGATTTTGTCACATATTTTTTATAAATTTATGTGTATACCCTTATGTGAAATTTTAAGTCTAATGCCAACCAAAGTAAGAACACGTGCAGTTGGTTTGACTTTTTGGTCAGACCTTAGGGCCTTTCCAACCCATGGCAAATTTTTTCATAGGTCAAATCTATGTCAATTTTTGCATGTTCTTTTTTGGTGGACTTAAATCGAGTATGCTTGGTCAGACCTTGGACCTGAGGCATATGATGAGACTAAACATGCACTTGACATTACTATAAGAGTTACTAATGTCATAAGTCTCATAAAAACTAAGAGTTGCATCTATATGCAATTAATGCTAAGCGTTTACCTCTTGTCATACTTGTTTACACGTTGGTCAGACCTTCGGTAATAAGTGGGAGGTCAAGTTGGATCTTAGTCTTATTAGTAATTAATTGGGTAATTAATTCTTTTAAGAATTTAATTATCAAAAATACTAATAAATTGAACTTTCTATGTTCTGATTAATTGTATTATTACAACATAATTCGTAAACGAAAGTTTGTCTCTTTTCCTAGTAAGAAGAGTGAGACTTAATCCTGTCTCTTCTCATTGGTTGACAAAAATAAGATAGGGTTATAATTGAATTTTTCTCAATTATATTTAAACTCACTTTCAATCTTTCATTACCCTTTTTCGGTTCTAAAATCGTTGAAAGATAAAATATTTTGTGTAAGTAGAGAACATTTTGTCTATAGCTACTAAAATAATGACATCTTGCACTTGTCACGATGTATGAGTTTAAACCGTAACGAGTAAAAAAAATTGCTAGCATGTCTTCTAAGTAATTTTTCTTGGACTTGATTCATTCCTTATAGTGCTAAACACCCTTGTGGCTAGGCAGACTGATTAAGGAGGAATTGCATGCTAAAAGTTCAAGTTAATGAAAGCATGGATGGCTAGTCCCTTATCTACATAAGTAGAACTTCATAACTCATCTGTTTCAATACCTCTAAGTACATTGTAACATGTAGGCATTTTAATAAGAGATAGGAAATTAAATAAAACGCTATTTGCTTTATACTGGTGAGTAACACTTACAATTTGACCAAAACCATTGGGGGCTTATGCGTTTACTACTGTAAAGACATTCATTTGAGGTTGTCAAATTCAATGGGAGCTACAAGATTTATTTCCTTGTTAGTTTTCCTTCCCATATATTTCTAGCTTGCTTTGAAATAATTCATTACTTTTTGAATATGAACGACCATGGTTTTAAGGAAAATTGCATTTTATTTTATAAGATAACATGTTGACTTTCTGATGTTGCTTTCTGAAACGTTATCTATAGAATAATAATCCACAATTTCTTATTAAACATTGTGGTTTGAAATCTACTTGTAATATCTATGACACTATCATATTGTTTATACAAACGAGCACTTCTCGTATTGTTTTAAATAATGTTGTCCCGTAGACAAGTGGGAGAAATCTTAAGTGTGTGCAAAGAACAACATATAACAATATGATTATTGGTTTCTCTTGACCGCAAGGTAAGAAAGCTAATAAATCTACTAGGACTTAACCATACACGATGTTTGTTGCCCTATTAGTCTATTACATTTAAATGTCAAGATATAATATAAAGCTACTTCACCTTATTGACTATATGTTTAAGTCAATATAATTATGGTTCGATTATAAGATCATAATTATGAAGTATGAAATTAACTTAAAATTACTATTAAACTCAAGAGTTTGCGTTCATAATTACTTTAGTTAGTATAATTATGTTTTCTTGTTAAGACATAATTATAATATCTTTGAATTTATCAATGACTCGTAACATAAAGTAAGTAGTAAAATTGTTATGCCTTCTTGTTAACACATAAACATGATGTCCTTGAATTATTTAATGACTTGTAACGTATACTTGACATGTTTTGTTTTCTTGAAACACATGAACATAGAGTTATTGTACTATTGAAAGAAATATACGTTATAACATGCACATGGTTTTATAATACTTTGTATTCAATATGGCTCGACCCTATTGCTAAGTATTTGACCTAAAGAGAATTAAGTTATCTAAGGAATTCTGATGTAGTCTCACAATTCCAATACGCATAGAATACCACATTATTATGGTATGTCTAAATGTGTTGAAACAAACTGTTTTCATATCATTTGATTTCTGATAACTTTAATTACTCTACTTCCAAAATCTATCAAAGTTAGAAATTTGTGTGTGTCATTGATACACTTAATATAGTTCCAACCTAGAAGGTATTCAAGACATTATCTATTTATGGATTGGGATGAATCTCATTATGTCTTGATTAAAGTTTTAAAATTTGCTAATATCTTATGATGCATATTATTAACAAGCTAGAGATGAGAACTGTAAAATGTATTTTGTTGTCCCATTTAAGAATAATTTATTGTTGCTTAAATACTTGGTATTTAGAGAATTATCTCTTCTTACAAAAGTAAGTGGGAGCATTTATAGATCTTGAAAATATTTAAGAACAAAATACATAACCTTCTGTATTCACTTGCTGATGTCATACTAAGGCTAAACATGTAAATGTCAAACCAAAATATAATGTAACTCTTATTCATAAATCCGCAAGGATGCCTCATCAATGGAGTGATATTTTAATATCAATGCTGAGGAATATAAGTTAAAGGGTCATAGTGAACCTGCTAGCTAATAAGATGAATTGTCACATCTTGAATCTGATAAATATCTTAGAACTATGAATGAAAAGATGCATGAAAAGATGCAGTCCCTTAAAAGACAAATAAAATATTTTGAGAATTCTGATTGATCTTATCCACCAAACTCGTATAAATGTGATGTTAGAATCTGAGTTTATTTGAGAAAGGCACATAAGGATAAGATTGTGTATTACATATTAGATGCCTTGTGCGGACTGATAACAGTTTTAGATCTTACTCAAGCAATTGGACTATGATTAAATTATTCATTCTCTCACACAGCATTAATTATATAAATATAACTAATTGTCATACATGTTTTCTTGAATATGGAATATGGAAAATTAAGGTTCATAACTCTTTCCTTAATGATTACCTTTGCGATGACGGTGCGTAATCAAAAAAGAGTTATGAATCTAAAAATATTTTGGAATATGGCAATTAAGTTTATAAACTCTTTCCATTATGACATTACTTTTGGCGAGGACGGTGGTAAATCAAAAAAAGTTTTAATGATTCCAAATAATCTTTATAAAGTATACAATATAATAGAATCCAAGTGTGGATTGGATCATGCATCTAGGAGCTGAAATCTAATTTAATTACAATATTATTATAATTTCTTAAATTAAGATAACACCTGAGTCACACCTGCCATCAAGTGGCGAGCCACAATGTTTTTTTTTATCCTTCATAATTCATATGTTGTGTAACATTATTGAAAGCATCATTCTTCTCCATCTAAGCGTAGATGTTAATACTTGAGGTTGAGAATGAAACTTCACGTTAGGAATTTAGGACAATCTTAACAAACGCTCTTTAGGAAAAAATCATGATTATTGGACTATTAACAATGCATGAATTATCAGTCCAACACAATAGCAATATAGCATTGGACTGGAAAATTCTTAAAAGATTATTTCACATGAGAATAAATTTAATACATAGACTGGAGAAACCTGATGTGTTCTAAATAAGAGATTTTCATCATGTAAATATCTTATAATGTGTATGATAACAGTTTTTTACTTTTGTCACAAGAAGCTAAGATGAGCTAACAACAAAAGTATCTAATGTGAGAGTGGTTTTTCCTAGAACATGACTGACAACAACGGTATCTAATTGAGGTGTCGATTTAGATGACTAAGATTTAAAAACAAACGTATACGAATTATCTACTAAGGCATAGTGTTGTTTGTATACACATGATGCTAGAGAATAATCAATTCTAGTTAAAGAGGGATTTTATCATATATGATAAATCTGCTAACTAGATATGCTCATATAAAAAGCCGTAATTTTCCAGTATTTCCATCAATGTAATATCTACTTACTATATTAAGTATTACTTTTTCACGGAATAAATTTTCGGTATTCATTCAATCCCATTATGTAACAAAGTTTTATCGATTTCTAAAGAAAACGAGTTTCACGCAGAAATACCTATTGCATCTCTATCTAATGTTTTAAACATCAAGTATCTAACGTCCCCTATTTACGTCTCAAGTAAATAATCTATTATCCACTATATCATGTACGTTACCTATTTAACATAGTTTTCATGACATTATTACCAAATGAACTTTATCCGTTAACATTTATACCAAACCCTAATAATATGTAATATTTACATACATTACAAATGTGCAAATCTAATAAGGCATGTGTACAGATTACAATACATAATATTTGAATTATGTTTCCCTCCAAAACCTGGTACAAACACCTTAAAGCACAAGGTACAAACCAATTAAGCATAATATCCAAATAGGCTCCTGTTCTCTATTTCTTATTTAATATTAATTCATATATTATTTCTAATTTCTAGTTTGCATAAAGGTATATAGCATTAAAGGACCTTATGACAACTTATCTGAAAACTATAAGGGTTGTTTTAAAAGCTCTTTATTCACATAAATAAGTATCGTCCCTAACTGCATAAGAAACATTGATAGACCCCATTATTACAACAACCCTTTTCTATTTTTATCTGCATGGCCAAAATGAATTCTTATACGTAAACACAAAGAAATATTCTAGCATGCATTCCAATTACATCTAAAAGATTTTAACTATCTAGAACTAAAGTAAATATCTGGTGTTGTTTATTCTATTGTATGAGATTTTTACATAGACATATTTTGTAAAGAAACAATATACAATAACAAATTTTAATACAAATAAAGATGGTAAAAAGTATGTACAATGATTATCGAAACCAAGAAAATCATGTGTTTTCGAGTTTTCATCATCGATCTACTCCGTTACTACGAATTTTGGAAAATAAACGATTTCTCAGACGACGACCTTACACACTAAACCAACTCTTAATACTTGAAACCAAAAATCAAAATTCGAAACATCTCTTCAAAATGAACCGACACTCCTACAATAATCTCTCCAGACATGGATTGATCTGACCCAATCTATCTTAAATACTTTTTCTCTTATCATGCGAATGTATTAGCGATCATTTAAGCTTAACACCATAGAACCAAATTGACATCTGCAATTCCACCGACGTAATATCCTAAAGTTGTGACATGTAAGCCAAAAAGAAACAACTACGACGAAACACATCTACACTATGATCCAAACGAAACTTCACCACCACTATTAAATTTCCCTCACAAAATAGTCCCTCTCATCACTAAGTCATAACTTTGAGCATCCCAAGAAAACCCTCTCACCCTATCACTATATCATCACCAATCGACCTCATCTCCTTGGCACCACATGGCTTCCTACCTCTGACCATGACACCATAGCCTCTCGCCACCTTTAATTTCTTGCTCATATAAGCTACTAACTAATAACGCCACCATCCATCCCTTAGTCACAACCGACCTAGGTCAACCTAGCTCTCTCCCATCTCGTTCTTGCCACCTATCTAATCCAAACTTGGGCTCCAAGTCCTTCTGACCACTATTATAAAACCGTATAAACCTCCACCCTTTCTCACCTACCACACTTAAACAATCAACTCACATACCAAATGGTTTCAAGCAAGTTCTAGCAGGAAGCTAAAGGAGTGAACAAGGAAAGGTTAAGACCAGTAAAAGCCCAAGAGCAAGAAAGCTAGGCGTTTTGTTTCGTCCCCAAGCTGTTCATCCCACTTTGAGTCTCTTTTAACCCATTTCGACCCTAACCAGGTTCTTGTAAGTTTACCCTCCTTTCTAAACTTTTTTTTAAGTCTTGTTATAATCTTTGGTCATGAAAGCCATACCCCTTGTCGAAATATCTTAAAAACCATAATCAAAACCCTACTTTGGGTCTTCTAAAACCCTAAATCCGTCTGTTACCGATATTATATCATAACTATAAGCACTCTAACAAATAAGCCACCGTAAGCTTTTACATCTCAGCTCAAATATTAATTCAATAACTTAAAACACCACACTCTAAAAGCCCTAAGCTCGTCCATCGCAACCATAATACGATCACTCCGAAACCTCATTTTTGACCCAATCAAGTCTCAGTAAGTTTTCTATACATGTTAGATCAAGCAAGGTTATTACTTTAGAACTAGTCATAACGTCTATTATCCACATATGAAACCACTTGTTCTTAATGCCATCTGAATCATAAAAACCATGTGATTTATTGCAAAACCACTAAAAAATCGACCCATTTCTCATATATATCTAGCAACGAATCCTATTTCTAACTTTTGATTACATTAAGACTCATCTTATTTTAGCTTAAATATAGATAAAGTATTTATTGGTTACATAAGGTGTAATTGATTTTTATTTTATGCTGGTTTGTTACTTCTACATATGGTCGATAGCTGTATAGGAAGATGGTAACTTTTCGATTTCCTAACTCTATAACCTGTAAATCTCTTTATGAATCCTAAAAATAAGCTTGCATGAATTGGAGCCTAGTTTTTAAATCACTCTCTCTTCCATCATGACAATTAAAGGAGGGGGTAAAAAAAAAATCAAAAACTAAAAAAAATGGGTATATATTGTAACTTTTTGAAATTATTAAGTACAAGGGCTGAAAATGTCATTTTATGAAAGTTATAACTTCAAGGGTATGTTTTGCCAAGTTCTAAAGTCAAGGGATTATTTAATATATACTTTATATATTAAAAGGACTAGTTTTGTAAATGTTTATAAACCAAGGGTATATATTGTAAATTTGATATTCTTGAAAATATAAAATAATATATTTTTATATAAATTATAAAAATATAGATAAACATTATCAAACCCGATTTTATTAAACCTCGACACATTAATCGTTATTAATTATCGATCGACGCGTTATAAATTAAATACGTTTCATATTAAAAGTAATTTATCAACAACTAGCTTTTGAAGAAATGTTAAAATCTTATCGTATCACGTTACTAGGTAATTTCATGTGATGGGTTCCATTAGTGTATTCGTCTTGACGAGTTTGCTGGGTTTACAATTTAAAGTGCCCCGACTCCTCAAACGATACACATGGCATCTGGATTATGATAGCCCGAACAGTGATACACTATATCCATAAATTAATAAATCAAATATAATAAAACAATATGAATATTTGACAATCAAACTAAGACTCGGCATATTATCCCAGGTTACGTGACGAAGCTGCTTTCTTTCAATTGATATACTGAATTTCCACGTTCGAGTAGATAACATCGTGTTACCATACAGACATATTTCATTTGATATACTTTTGCCATCAATCAGATTTCCTTGTTAAGGTGAGATTTTATAGCCTCGCTTTTAAATCTCTTTTAATGCTTTATAAACCCGCGAGTGGGATACATGCTTAAACCATGAATGCAAGTGTTTTTCCAACTGTATGCTATCCAGATATATTATTGCCTAAGTACCTTCCAGTACCACTATTTCCATATCATGAATCATTAATTACTTGCATTGTGAGTGAACGCGAATATTGTGAATAGATCTATTGGGGGTGACGACTCCCGTTGGTATACCTATGCTTGTGGTAGCCAAACGCACTATATTTGACTCAATGGGTAACTTTGGCAAGTTACCTTTCCACGGGGACATTTGTTCCTCAACTAATGTCACTATGGTGATGTCCATGTTAACGTATTGGTGTCATGAGCTTAGGTACAATAATATTGTTTTCCATGATAATTGTATTCGTTGCAATTATTACTATCCATTATAATAACTTGCATTCAACTGTTTTCTATGATAATTATGTCTACATTGCAATTATTACCACTTATGGGTATATAACAACGTAATCCACTATCTATTATGATAACTTGTATTCAACTATTACATTTCAAACCTATGAATTTTACTCAACCTTTGTGTTGACCCTTTTTATGCATGTTTATCCCAGGTAATTAAGCAACTTATGGCATGGAGTGGCATGGACTTGAAGATGGCAAAAACCTGTTATCATTCACATTTTTTGTTTCTAGATTTTGGGACATGCCTTTGTAAAACTCTGATTTTAAATGAATGATAACTTATCTTTTAAAAATGTCTCTTTTGAGTCGTTTTCTATGATTGTGTCTGTGATTCATGAAGTAATACCCCAGATTAGCTTCCGCTGCTATATGTCCAAAATGGGGGTGTTACAGAGTGGTATCAGAGCTCACAGTTATAGAGAACAAGGGTAAAACCTTAACTATAACTACTTTTCTTCTTCTAGCCAAGAAAGTCCTCCGTGCCACTGCATTTCCCAAATAGTATGTAAAATACACAACTATTATACTATTATATAAATAACTTATGTTATTTTCCACTGGGTTGTTACAGTCATGTCTTTGTCCCCTCACTCTACTATCGTCCCATCTGATTCTGATATTGAGGATGCTTTTTCAACTATTTCTCAGCCTCACCGGGAAACATCTTTCCTAATCCTTTTGAGAAGATTTCATCACCAAAAGATACTGAGACTTCTGTTGAATCACCTATTTCAATATCTCTATCTTCATCAGTAGGATCTTCATCACCCGTTAGGTCAACTACACCACCTTCAGGCTATTCCTTTAATGAGGTATCAAATTATGTGAAGATATCATTATGGATCATACCACGACCACTAGGAAGTGAACCAGTCCCCGAGGAACCTAATGAATCAAATGCTTGTTAGAACCTTCATCCCTGGAAATAATCATAAAGGATATTCAGGTTCGTCATCAAGAGTCTTCTGAACAAGATCCAAGAACTCAAAAATAACAAGGGAGAACCACCAGATTAGATCTGTGTCATTTACAGCTTTCTAGAATCCAACCACTAGATGTATGGTATAAATAATGACACTTGTCAAATTTTATTTTATTGACAGTTATTATACAAATGAAATCCGTTATACCTCAGATGTTCTAATACCAATTGTGTATGTCTAGTCTGTCTATCCTATATCTATAGTATGATGACTATATCTTTATCCGGCTTATTATGTTCTTTTACCATCGATTTTCTCAAACCTTTGTACCTAGAAACTCTAAGCCTCCTATTGGATCACTCATTCAATTATCTCTGTATCTATCTCTGGAAGTCTTAAATTCTAAAAATTTTTCGTTATATCCTGCAATGTAATATCAAATAATAATCACAAGTCTTTGTATTATATAAGAATTTTTCATACCTTAAACTTGTGATATGGGACTATATCATTTTATGGATTCTTATTCTAAGTTCGCTCTGGAATATATTGATAGATGCCTCCAAGAGAACATCAACATCTAAAACACCAACTATGACTCAGGCTGCCATCCGGCAACTAATTGCTGATGGTATTGCTGCAGCTCTGGAAGCACAAGCTGCTACCATGGCAAATACTAATAGGAATGTAATAAGTAACTACAAAGGGTTTATGAATTGTCAACCTTCCTATTTCAATGGTACGGAAGGAGCTGTTGGCCTCATCCACTGGTTTGAACGTACTGAATCGGTATTTTCACGTAGCAAGTGTGCCGAGGAAGATAGAGTGACATTTTCTATTGGTACTCTAACCGATGACGCCTTGTCCTGGTGGAATGCATACGCCCAACCTATTGGGATGGAACAAGCCAACAGGATCACCTGGACCAAATTAAAAAGGCTCTTGACCAATAAGTATTGTCCTCGAACTGAAGTCTTAGAAATGGAAGATGAATTTTACAACTTGGTCTGTGAAAGGAAATGATCCAAAACTTACGTTAGAAGATTCCAAGAATTAGCAGTCTTATGCCCAAACATGGTACCAAACACCGAGAAGCTTATGGAAGTCTTTATCGGGGGATTACCCAGAAGTATTGAAGGAAATGTTACTGCTTCAAAACCTCAAACTCTGGAGGAAGCCACTAACATAGCCCAGAGGCTAATGGATCAGATAATAAAGCTTAATTCTGTGCAAGAAACCAATGGATCACAAACTATAAGTTTGATTGATAGCAGCAATACCAACATAAACACACTACCCCATATCATAACAACAATAACCACTCCAACAATCGCAACATCTTCCAGACTACCAAGAAACCGCAACATTAACAACCAAACAATGATCACCACAAATTGCAAAATGGAAGGTAGGAACCTACAAGGCCTAATGGAAAACCGTGGATATAATGGACCACATCCCTGGTAGAAGTGTACTCTGATTCCACACAGGGACCTTGTACTTTCAGATGTCTGAAATTGTTACAAAGTTAGTGCCAAAAAATGTTGAGAAACTAAGAACTTATGTTTCTAAATAATCACTCTATCACATCAACTAATTCTCGGGACGATGATTTTCTGTATGGTTGGAGGACTATAAAACAACCTGTAATTTTTAGTATCTTCATTCAATGTCTATAATCTTCTTACTTATATTTATCTATTTTTCACGGGAATAAAATTTTGTTTCATTCCATTCCATTACGTAACATAGTTTACATTTCTGAAAGTAAACGAGCTCTCGCAATGACTTATACCTATTCTATCTATGTTTACATCAAGTAAACATCACACTACTACACAACTGGGCAAATACTACGAAAATTTGTAACGGAACTTTTTCGTTGCAAATATGCAACGGGTTTGCAACATATTTGCAACGGATTAGCAATGACACACAATGCCGTTGCAAATCCGTTGCAAATATTAAAATAATTTATTTTTAATTTATTTTCTTCATATTCCATTGCAAATCCGTCAAGTTTATTTGAAATTTGCTATGGATTTGCAACGGAGGATTAAAAAAATAAATAAAATAAACTATTATTAGCTTCCATTGCAAATTAGTTGCAAAATTTTAAATAATTTTTACAGATTTGCAACGAAATAACTATAATAATTTAATTTATATTTATTTGAAATAATCCATTGCAAATCCATTGCAAAATCGTTAGGGATTTGAAACAAAAATATTTTAAGTAAATCTAAAGAAAATAATTATTTGTGTCCATTGCAAAGTGTTGTCTAATTAATATTGTAATAATTTCTGCAACAAAACATGATCATAATTTAATATTTATTTTTTAATATTTTATTTCAACCCGTTTACAATTTACAGAATAGTTACAACGGATTTACAACGGTAACCAATAAAATGTTGTTTTCAAGTTTTTGTTGGTATTTCCGTTGTAAATTTTGAAATAATTGCTACGGTTATGCAACGTATAGTATAATTAGTTTCTTTTAATAAATCCAATCGAAACTTCTAAACAATTTGCTAGGATTTGTAACAGTTTGACCTTTCCTAACTATTCATGCTATTCATGGTAATTATTATGATAAGATATCATTTGACCCGGATATCATCTTAAAATCTTCTTTTTTTGTCATTCTATGATCAATTTTTCAGAAATATTCGATCTTAATGCCAAAAGGGGTATAACGAATATTTTATTGGGATAAGAACCAACTGTTTGTTACTTGGATTTAGGAGACCCCCTAATCTAAGCACTCCTTTTTCCTTCTAACTAGTGTTTATGTTTTTTTCTGTGTCTTTATTTCCATGCATATGCCCCACCCCCGCCCCTGTGTGTTTATATTAGAGATCAATACTAAAAGTTAGTGGAAATTGTGAGAATTAATCAACCCTTTAATCTCCTAGTAATACACCTCCATGATTGCAATAGTGTTGACATGACCCTCAATTAATCCCCCATGGTCATTAAAGTTGCACTCTATACTGCCATTGAATTTGTCAAGCCCGTTACAAGTTAATTGTATTCACTCTAAACAAATTCACTTGTTGAGGTTTGTTTCCAGAAATGAGCTTTGCTCCATGGGTATTTCATTTAGGTTGAAACCCTAAATGAAGAGACTCCCTGATGAGCTGTGCTCCATTGAGCATATTGCTGAGGCACAAACCATCTAAATCCCCGTACCATATCTCAATAATATATACACCACTCACTTTAAGATATATAGCTCAATGAAGCTCATCATCAAAAGGTCATTACATTAGAATGTTACTCATGGAGAGTCAGAGTATTATCTCTATCAATTGGGAGTTCAAAGATGCCATGCTTTTATCAAGCAACTCGAGCTCGAGTTCAAGCTCGACTCGACTGAGCCGAGCTTTTATCGAGCTCAAGCCCAATAAACTGGCTCAAAACATCTATAATGTGCCGAGCTTGAGCTTTATTTGATAGGTCGGCTCCGAGAGCTACAACGAGCTTTTTCGAGCCTTATATAAATATATTTTCATATTTTTTTATGTAAGTAAATAATAGCTGATTTGAATATTAACATAATTGTAAGGACTAACTTCATAAAGAATTAAATATTATATTCTAGAAGTATCCTACAGTTATATGATTCTATCTTTCATAAGTGGTTTATCCTTATTTTGTGTGGTAATACAATAGTTTAGTTATTTTATGTAAAAGTTCATTTGTGTTGGTTTTCGTCGTCTCGCACGATACGCTCGCCCCTCTACCTCATATCTTAAATGCTATGTAAATGTCATTTCCATATACCGCACTCTACCCCCCCCCCCCCCCCCCCCCCCCCCCCCCCCCCCGCGCGTAGTGGTTGCTATGCCTTATGATTGCTGTTTGTTTCATATATATAAATTCGAGCTTTTCAAGCTAAGCTCGAGCTTTGCTCGAATCCTACTCGAGCCGAGCTCAAGCCTTGTTGGTTAATGCTTGGGATGAGATAATCGAGCGAGTTTGAGCCTACACTTTTGGTTTTTCGAGCGTGCTCAAGCCTTGTTGTGAATCGGGATTGGCTCGAATCGATTACAACCCTACTCAAACACATCATATACATGAACTCCATTATACCACAATCAGAGTCAAGGTGGTTCAATGACTTGTTGGGTGTACACTCCGTAAAACCCTCAATTGCACTAAATTTCCAACATTGTATTGGCTTTTATGTGTTGCAATGTGTTTGTATCATGTACTCGTTGTTAGCTAAAGTTATATTATTATAGCTAGTGTTTACGTTATAGTACGTTTTTTTAAGGCTATAATTGGGATAAGATTTAGGGTATGAGGTTGTGACTAATAATATGCTCAATTTCTCTTGAGTGGTAAGGAACTCTAGAAAGATTTATTATCTTGCAGTGGTGTTAACCATCACATATGAATATGGGTTTATTCTGTGTAAATGTGGAGAATATGAAGTTGGTCATTCTTATGAAATGCATGTGTATTACATTGCATTTAGGGCGTGTGCCTGATCTGGCGGTTCTAGATGTCACAAGTGGTGATCGGTCACAATGTAGAGGGGCAATGCAAAGAATGATACATGGTGTCGCATACTTCGCGCCCTGCCCCCCTGCATAATGGGTTTGTTACAATGTTTGCTTGGTGTAATGTGGATTTGTATTGGTTAACATTAGTCTTTATTTGATGAACTTGTTCTTGATTTGCTTCTATTTGGATAAATAAAAATGATGGTAGTCTTATTGTGTTTTGAATACGTCATTGTGTGATTCATGTATTTGATTATCATCTTGCTCTGGAACGCATATCTCATATCTACAAGGATGGTCATGATACATGTTTTGGAAAAAAAAATATGATAATAAGAATACTTTTTGTATGGGAAAATCTTGAATATGATCAACATTTATTATCAAATCGTTGGACGGAGTAACTACCGTGCCCTCGCCTTAATACACGTATAGACGAGAACCTAACACCAATTCCCCTCTTTCTTGCCCACCCAACTCCACCACCCATGAACAATATTAACTTCACCAATACACGACTAAAGAGGAAAATATAAACTAATTATAAGTGCAAAACAAAGATTCGCCACAATGATTCATATTTAGGAAAACCATACTTCACAATAGATGCTTGGCATAAAATTTGTGCTAGCAAAATTAAACCTTGAATTATTAATAAACTGATTATAAGAAACCTGAACACGACCAACATAAACTCGGTCTGATAACCAAATAAAACCTACATTAGGGGTCGGATTTCAGGTTACCTTTTTTAGCTTAAAAACCGAATGGAAGTCGACTCAATAAATTAATTAAATCAACCGATATAAGCTAACTAAACCAAACTCGGAATAAGTTAACAACCTTACGGGCTCAAGTTGCAGTGTCACCTTTTTTTTAGCATAAAACCTATAATTCAATCAACTTGATTAATCAATTAACTAACCCGTAACACACCTAACTTAGGGTGTGAGCAAAAACGGTATAGTGGATCAGATCGATGAACAAGAAAAACGGCCGACCGAACCGGACCGAACCTATTTCAGTCTGGTCCTCAGTCCATCCTTTTCCTTATATTCGGTCTTCGGTCCGGTCCGGTTCGGTTTTACAAAAATTCGGCAATTATGCCTTGTTAGACTGGATCGGACCGAAGACCGACCAGGACCGGACCGAAACAAACCGGACCATTTCGGTCCGGTCTTAGGTCCGGTGTTTTGGCCAAGGTCGGTTTCGGTCCGGTTGTTAGTTAATTAACATCTTTGAAAAATAGGTTACTTCTCTTCAGCTTATTTTTTTGGGGCAAATATCATGTACCGACCGAAGTCCCATTTTCATTACCCTCTTATTTTTTGTCCACATATGAGAGAATAGATCTATCCAGAATCACCTTATCATTCATCTCTCACAGCCATTAGACTACACCACCTGAATCCTAAACATTACCACACGAAACAATGCCACATCGAAGCATAGCCACCAGCAAACTTCTGCTATGCTTCTTCTCCAACACCAGGAACATAGATACCACTTAAAATCCTTGCTAGGTTGAAAATTTATCTATTTGTTCTTATAGGTATAATTTGTATATTCTTGTGTTAAGTTATGTTTGAATATTAACGAATATATATGAATTGATTTGTGGGTGCTGAAAAAATTATCTGCTGTATTAATTATATATGGCTGATTTTCTTATGTAAAGTTATAATTTTGGACACTTGATGGGGTGGTTTGATTTAGTATAATTTGTATGTTTTATTCGTACCATTTTTTATCTTTGATTTTCATATGGGTGGTTTGATTTCCTCAAAATTGTATAATTTGTATATTCTTATGTAAAGTTATAATTTTGAGGTATTCTGATTTAGTATGATGAAACTGATTTGAATAAATGTTTTAGGGAAGTATAGTTGGTGTTTAGGCGTACTGTAACAACATCGTGTAGCATTTGTTCATATAAGTTTTACTTTATTTGGCCGAAAATTGACTTATATGCTCTAAATGATTTTGGTGTTTTTTGATCTGTTCTAAGTGCTAATTTTGAGTAAGATTTTATAGTGACCTAAATTTAATGTTTTATGTTAGATGTAAATGTTCCAAGTGGTTTTTGAAGGTTTCATCGCCTGTTAGAAAAGTAGTTTGGTTTAATATCTTGATATGTAACAGGAAACAATGGTTATAAGATATGAAAAAATAATCAATTTAGAATTAGGACCTTGGCGTGAAATTGTTGCATTTAGATTCAACAGGCAGGTTTGTGGTTTCAATATAACCTAACTTGGATGAAACAAGATTGTTGGCTACCACTACTACACGATGTTTGGAAAAAGCATGATTGGAAAGCTAAATCAAAACAAAACGAGAAACACAGAAACACACCAGTTGGTGGTCTTCATACTTGTGGGTCTAAGAGCCTTAACTCAACTAGGAAATACTTGGTAACATATCTTCAAATTGTCTTGTACTATATGATATATCTGTATGTAAATAATAAAAATACATTCAATGCAACATGTAGGAAATCAAACATGAGCATTACCTTGTACGTTCCACTGAGTTTCTTTACTCCACCATTCTATGAAAAGGACAAAGCATTTGTGCTTAAACCACCTTTGTGAGACAGGTCTAGTAGTTTAGAACATGTCAGCCGGGAAACGTGTTCGCGCTGGGGCAAAAATGTTGTCAAGTCAAAATGGGGTTGAAGAGTCAAATGTTATAGGAGAGTCAATCGGGGGTCAAGCGGTTAAGCCGAGACGGGTTAATGACAAGTCACGTGATCATATGGTATGTATCCAAATCTCGTTTTGATTAGCCACTTCTAGTAGATTACTACTAGTATTAAACTTCAAAATAATTAATCATTATTTTTGGACTGTTTATAGGAAAAATATCAAGAAGGTATGACTGAGAGTCATGGGGAAAATGTTGAATCACACCCGCATAATGAGGAACTATAAAACAAAGTCACTCCGCCTAATAGGGGAAATACTTTTGGGGCATACAATGCTTCTGATCCCATATTTTTGTTAATGGGAACGCCTTTTACTTGTAATGAAGGCACCTCACATCCACAGGTTAGTTGGTTATTCTTCATTTTCATAGCATATATAATCTAGTTATAAGAAAACACGGACGGGTATAGTAATAGGTAATAATGTTAATATGGGGTTGTATCTTGTGTAAAATAGTCGTAAGAATAAATTCTTAACTTGGCAGCGACTATCGAGTTAAACTGCTACTTCAAAAACTAAAAAAATAACTTTTGCTATACTTTTTTTACAACAGACTTTCTAGTCTATCTTTATTGATTTGGAAACAAACTAAATGCAAAACACGTTTCTTAGGAAAAAAGAAACCCTTTTCTCGTAACCAAAATTGAATTGTTTCCTACGTGTAATCCATTGATTATCAGACCTTACGTATCTCTTGCTATGTTAGCTTAACAATTTGAGTTGCTGAAATATGAAAATTGTGATGTTAAAATTTGAGATTGATCATTCTTATGTTTGTGGACAGTTAGGGATGTTTGGAACTTTGGTCCCAAATAAAAGTGGTTACGCATGATAGTGTCTTGATCTGATCATGTTGTGAAAGTGTGAGACCACTTAGATCTGACAAGAACCAGTTATAACTATTGTGCTTGCTATTCTATATAACTATACGAAAGAGACTATGTTCTGATTTTCATTCTATGAGATGCCGCTGATCTTTGAAGTTTGAGCATTTAGAACTTTATTGTACATGAGTTGTTACTATAAGCTGATGTGATTCAAAGTCTAGGTGAGTGTTAGTGCTCTACAAATCAAGTTTGCTCAAGTCATTATGGAACCCAACTACGTTAATGACATCATGTGTCTATGTTGTTTTTATTTTAGATTGTTGGTTTTATAAAATGATTAATTTGAGGGACAAACTGTTTTGCCTTTATATTCTTTATGTGCGCACAATTAAATGTTGATACAAGTTGTGTTCAGTCCTTCAGGTAATCTAATAGTGTATATATATTAAAATGAGTTTGTATTGGTTCAAAGTATATTTTTTAGGTTGGAATGTGCTTCAAAATTGACGGAAGGACTTGGAGCATGTGAGAGTGAAAGACCAAGGAGATTTGAGGAAGCTTTAGAACAAAAAAAGAAAACTTAGTGAAGAAATGTTTGAGACATTCTAAGGAAAAAAAATGAAGAAAGTAAACAAATGAGAGGTAGCCAAGGCTTTGTCATTATTGAAGGAGCAACCTCTACTTTCTCCATTCCCGCATCACTCTCGCATAAATCATATTTTTTGATTTAGGTGCACTTAGTGTTTCTTACACATTTTGTTTTGAAGTAGTACGGTGGATTTGTTAAACTTGGTCGATTATACACATTTGTCAAGTATTCGGTAGGATTTAGTTTGTGCTACGTTTGGTAGGATTTGATAAACTACAATATGTAATATGATATTGAATGTTTGTCTACTTTTTTATTTTTGCGTTTCAATTGTGCGATTCGGTTTATTTAGTTTTTGATATTTGTATATTACGGCTCAAATGCTAAATGCTCAATTTTTTTGTAAAGGAACTGTTAAAATTAATAATTTGGGACACTTCGTGTGTTGAAAAACTCGTCACAATTTCACACCATTTCATATCCGTTAGAATTGCATACCGTTGAAAAATTTATTGCTACTTTATGCTATTGCAAATCTCTTGCAAATTTATACCGTTGCAATTTTGTAGCAAAATATATACGACCTACTCGTTAACGAATGGAAAATAAACGATTTCTCAGACGACGACCTTACACACTAAACCAACTCTTAATACTTGAACCGAAATCGAACTAGAACAACTCAAACATGAACGACACTCTAATCTCCAGCGATGGTTGATCTGACACAACCACGTTTTTCTCTTATCATTGCGAATGTATTATCGATCATGGCTTAACACCTAGAACTAAATTCGACTCTGGCAATTCCCGTCGTAAACCCAAAGTTATGATGTGAAGCTGAAAGGATACTGACCAGCGAAACACGAACACTATGATCCAACGAAACTTCACAACCACTCCCTCACACCCTCGTCATCACTATGTCATAACCTTGAGCACCAAGAAAACCCTTCACCTAGTCACTATATCATCACCATGACCTCATCTCCTTGGGCACCAAGGCTTCCTAGCCTCGTCATACACCATGCCCCACCACCTATTTTTCTTGCTCAATAAGCTTACCGCCACCTCCACCCTTAGTCACCCGCCTAGTCACCTAGCCTCTCACCATCTCTTGCCACCTATCTAATCCAAACTTGGGCTCCAAGTCCTTGACACCTATATAAGCCGTGCACATCCACCCTTTCAACTCACACTTAAACATAAAACACATACACAAATGGTTCAAGCCAAGTTCTAGCCGAGCTAAGGAGGATCAAGGAAAAGGTTAAGACGAGTAGAAGCCAAGAGCAAGAAAGCTAGGCGTTTTGTTTCGTCCCCAAGCCGTTCGTCCCACTTCGAGTCTCTTTTAACCCATTTTGACCCTAACCAGGTTCTTGTAAGTTTACCCTCCTTTCTAAACTTTTGTTAAGCCTTGTTATAATCTTTGGTGCAAGCCAAAACCTTGTCAAAATGTCTTAAAACAAATCAAAACCCTACTCGGGTTCTTAAAACCCTAATCCGTTTGTTACCTTATTTTTCATAAGCTATAAGCTCTCTACAGCCCCATAAGCTATTTACATAAGATAAAATATTAATTCTATAAACTTAAAAACCAACCCTAAAAGCCCTAGTCCATCGCAACCTTAATTAAATTCATTCTAGTTTCTTACCACCACTTTAGCACAAGGTACAAGCATTTAATACATGACTTCTAAACCCTAAACCTAAAACCTAAATCATCCTAAAACCCTAAACCCTAAACGAAACCCTAAAACCCTAATTTCACTTTAAACCTAAACTTTAATCCTAAACCCTAATCTTAAACCCTAAACCTTAATCCTAACACTAAACCTTAATCCTAAACCCTAATCCTAAACCCTAAACCTTAATCCTAACACTAAACCTTAATCCTAAACCCTAATCCTAACATTAAACTATCCTAAACCCTAACCCTAACTCAAATTAAAAACCAAAAATCCTAACCCGAGACCCTAAACCAACCCGTCACCCTTTTTACTTCATTTTTACCCATTTTAAGCTATCAAGCACCTCCCTTGCATCACCATGACATCACCTATAAGCCACCCTAGCACCTTACAAGCACCTTATTCACCTCCCTTGGCCACCAAGTTGCAAAATCACCTCCTTGTCACCTCTTTGTTAACTAAAACCATGCCACACCCTTACACCTTTCATATCTAGTTCCTAGCTCTCAATACTCACCACTAGGCTTCATTTGTCACTAATCTACAGCCCTAGATCCATTACATCAAGTAAACTTGGGCACTAAGGCTTGTTTCACCCCTATATATAGCCGAATCCAAGCAACCATTCAAACACACCTCAAAACTCATCAAATACAACAATGGAGTCTTAAATCAGATCAAGAAGGATCAAGTGAAGTCCCTAAGCTCATAATAAAAGCCAATAATCAAGAAAAAGGAGCCCTTGAAGTCGTTACTAGGCGTACGAACCCGAAAACCCCATTTTGACCCATTTTAGCTCAAGTAAGCTCAAAATATTATTCAATAAGCTTATAATATGTATTAGAACTATCATAAGATCTATTAGATCCTATATGAACTCTTGTTAAAGCCTTGAATCCTCAAACCCATGTGTTTTTATTAAAACCCTAAAAACGACCCATTTTTTTATAAACTTTTGTTATGTTAAAACATCTTATTTTAGCTTATTCTAATAAGCTATAACCTACAATATCATTTGGAACCCTAAAATAAGCTTGCATGGCTTTTTGGACTTGATTTCCAAATGTTTTCATGCATATGGGTATATATCGTAACTTTCTGAAAATTATAACTAGAGGGGCTGAAAATGTCATTATTCTAAAGTTGAGGGGCTGAAAATATCATTATTCCAAAGTTATAACTATAAGGACCTATCTTGCCAAGTTTAAAGTTAAAGGTTTAAATTATATATACTTTATATATAAAGGACTAAAACTTAGAAAACGTTATACATCGCGGGTATAAATTGCCATATTTTGCAAAAATTAAAAATATAAATATAATATTTTTGATATAAATTATAAAAATATATATTAATATTATAAGACTCGATTTTATTAAAACCCGACACAATTATCGTTATTAATCAACGATCGACGCATTATAAAACAATTACGTTATATATTTAACATAATTTATCATCGACTAACTTTTGAAGAAACTTAAAATTTTTCGTATCCACCTAACTAGGGAGCTTCATGTAAGGAGTTTCATTTGGCATAAGATTTAGAGTTTTGATTTGGATGTCTTGCATTAAAGATTTTGTCGCATTTCATTTTGTTATCTGTTATGGGCTCAAAATCTTTGTATTTGATTAAGTGAAAAAGTTAAGCTACGGGCTTATGTAACAATGACTTTGTTAAATCCAATGTATCGTTTTCAAACGACTTTTTGGTCGTTCTATATATCTCTTGTGTTGTTGATCCATAAAGTAACACGCCCCGGACCCATATTCCGCTGCGACCCAATTTGGGGGTGTTACAGTTGGAAACACCTTAGAATGACTTATAATAGGTGTGTATAAGTGTGTATGGGTTGCATAAAAATGGGAGAGAAAGATTGTGAAAATTTTCTAAGTGATATTGTATGTAAGTGTTACATCTCTTAAGTATAGAGGTAAGTATGATGCAAGGCATGGTCTAGGAGTCAAAGCATGGTCCAAGGGATGGTATTTGGTCTTAGGTATGGCCCTAGTATGGTCTTGGTCAAGGTATGGTAAGTATGGTGTGCCATTAATGAAGTATGGTGTGAAATTTGACCAAGTTGCAAGTATAATGCCATTTTTCATGTATATATTTGTATATGATGTATGATTTTCGGCAAAAGTAAGATATACATGATATATTTTATGTATTGGGTATAAAAGTGGGTATTTGTTGAAGCGTAGAAAAGTTTTCGTGGTTCCGGGAGTGCCTAAACGCAATTTATCGCGAAACGTATACACTTTACGTATCCGATAAAAATAAAATGAACAAAGTTGATAATTATCATTAAAATAATTATATAACCCTTGATTGATGTAAACATTTAATTGTTTGGTGCCCGTTTACATTGAACGCTAATTTTTGGCGTACGCGATTTAACTTAACGTTTACAATTTTAAGCAAACACGTACAATAATAAAAATAAATAGCACATTTATTGACGTCGTCAAAGACTTGAAAACACAGGGTGTTATAGTTGTACTATGAAGTAATACCCCAGATTAGCTTCTGCTGCTATATGTAAAAATGAGGGTGTTATAGATTGGTATCAAAAGCCACGGTTATAGAGAACAAGGTTGAAACCTTAACTATAACTACTTTTCTTTTTCCATCCAAGAAAGTCCTCCGTGCCACTACATCTTCCGGAATAGTATGTAAAGTACATAACTATTATACATATATATAAATAACTTATGTTATTTACCACTGGGTTGTTAATAGAACGATGTCTTCTCTCAGCCATCCTACTTCCAATATTAAGGATGCTTTTTCCTCTAACTTTCCTGACTATATTCCGGCTTCCCCAGACTATGTCCCAGCTTCACCAGGAAAAACTTATTCTAGCTCTTCAAATAACTCATTTGGTTTAGTTCCAATAGCTTCACCAACTCTTTCACTTTTTTCATGATGACCCTTATATGAAGGTCATGCATGCATACTATGCTAAAGAATCACCTATTCCACCACCAACTATTGTGCCTCCATCTTCAATGCTATCTCCAATGTTTAATCCTCAATAATTCTTTCTTCCTGAGGAATTATTGCCACTTAAGAAAAGAGGTTGTGACCGATCATCCTCCTCTACTTCTGCCCTACCTTAAGCATTTGAGATAGGAGAAAACTCTCGTAAGACAAGTCTGGAACGTCACGAGGAGCAAATTGAGGAATTTTTGAATCACCTAGATGAACTCTCTCTCGACCGCATTAAGCACATAGAAGACAAAATAGAAGGTCTTGGAAATGGTCGGGTGATCATACAACAAGATTTTGATAATATGGAAGCTGAACTCTGAGAGTCTCGTACTCAAATTGCTAAACTTCAAAGAAAGCAAATGGGAAATAACAGCAAGATTGCTCTGGCTCGTTTCAGGATTGCTAATCTAGAATAAATCATCGAAGAAATCTAAGTCCGTCACCAAGCAGATAAGGAAAGTCTTCTGAATGCAATCTATGAACTCAAGAACAGCCAGGAAGGACCATTGGACTACTAGATTAGATACTAGTTATAGCTTTTGTTAGAACCTAGCCACAGGATGTGTGGTATAAATAACAACACTTGTCAAATTTTGACTATGTACAGTACAAAGGCAAGTCGTTCATGATATAATATAATGGTGATCCTATTTTATATTTATCCTATGTTCTATATTACATCTCCATCTTCATCATTATGAATCATACCGTGACTTCTAAATAAATCATAGATACTTATTTGATATGAATTATCTATGATATCACTATTATGACAATGTTTATTTTTTATCCTTACGCATTTTATGGAAATAATTGTGATATCATTCTTATTACGTGTTATCTTATGTTGATAGAATGCTTCCCAAAAGGACATCAACATCTGAAGCACCAGCCATGACTCAAGCTGCCATTAGGAAACTAGTTGCTAACAGTGTTGCCACAGCTCTGGAAGCACAAGCTGCAACAATGACAAATGCTGACAATACCAATAGGAACACCGGAGAAAGAGAAGCTCATGTAGCAAGAAAGTGTGGCTACAAAGAGTTCATGAGCTGCCAACCTATCAACTTCAAAGGTACGAAAGGCGCTGTTGGACTTATCCGCTGGTTTGAGCCAACTGAATCAGTGTTTTCTCGTAGAAACTGTACCGAAGACTACAAGGTGAAGTTTGCTACTGGTACTTTAACTGAAGAAGCTCTATCCTGGTGGAATTCTTTTGCCTAACCTATTGGGATAGAAGAAGCTTACAAGATTACCTGGGTTAAATTCAAGAAGTTGTTGATAAAGAAGTACTGTCCCTGAACTGAAGTCCAGAAGATGGAAGACGAATTTTACCATCTGACTGTGAAGGCGAATGATCTCAAGACATATGTGAGAAGATTCCAGGAATTGGCAACCTTGTGTCCCACTATGATGCCAGATTATGAGAAAATGATAGAAGTTTTCATCGGGGGATTGCCTCGAAGTATTGAAGGAAATGTTACCACCTCTAAACCTCAAACTCTAGAGGAAGCCATTAACATAGGCCAGGGGCTAATGGATCAGGTAACAAAGCACACTCCGATGCAAGTATAGTGATCACAAACGAAAGTTTGACGACAAAAGAACTTTCAACAACAACAACTACCATAACACCAACACCAACAACCGCTACAATAATTACCAACCACAACAGAATAGAAGACAGGAAACCTTCAAGTCTTATGTTGTCACTCCAACTGAAAACAATGGGTATATTGGAAACCGTTCCTTGTGTAAGAAATGAACTCTGCATCACACAGGACCTTGCACTGTTAAGTGTAATAATTGCAACAAGGTGGGCCATCTGACCAAGAATTGCATAAACAAGGGGCCAGCCATTGGAAGTAATCTGCTACCAGTGACAGTTACTTATCATGCCTGTGGAGAAAAAGGGCATTATGTAAATCAGTGCCGAAAGACCACCACCAACAACGCCCAGGGAAGAGCCTACATGTTGAGGGATAGGAATGCTCATCAAGACCCGAACGTAGTCACGGGTATGTTCCTTTAAAACCAACATCTAGCTAGAGTATTATTTGATTTTAGAGCCGATAAAAGCTTCGTATGCATATCTCTTTCCTCTAAGCTAAATATTCCACCCATTACAATAGACACCTTTTACAATATCGAAATGACTGACAGAAACTTAGTAAGCACAAACACCATGATTCAGGGTGAAACTCTGACTTTGTTAAACCAACCTTTCGAAATTGATCTTATGCCAATCAAACTCGGTAGTTTCGACGTCGTCATTGGTATCAAGCATCATGCTAGAATTATTTATGATGAGAAATTCATCCACATCCCAATCAACGATGAAACTTTGATCATCCGAGGTGACCAAAGTAAAACCCGACTAAATCTCATATCCTGTATAAAAACCGAAAGGCATATATCTCGAGGTTGTCAAGTTTTCATAGTCCAAGTAATGGAAAAGAAGTTAGACGAGAAAAGACTAGAAGATATCCCAGTAGTCAGAGAATTCCCGGAAGTTTTTCCTGAAGATCTACCTGGCCTTCCTCCCGTTCGCCAAGTAGAATTCTAAATCGATCTAATTCCAGAAGCGACACCTGTAGCCCGAGCACCTTATAGATTAGTTCCTTCAGAAATGCAGGAACTATCTAACCAACTTTAAGAGTTAGCAGATCGAGGTTTTATCCGACCAAGTACTTCACCCTGGGGAGCTCCTGACTTATTTGTCAAAAAGAAAGACGGATCTTTCAGGATGTGTATCGATTACTGTGAGTTGAATAAACTTACCGTAAAGAATCGTTACCTATTACCCAGGATTGATGACTTATTTAACCAACTTCAAGGTTCGAGTATGTACTCAAAGATTCACTTAAGATCAGGCTATCATCAACTGAGAGTCAGGTATAAAGATATTCCCAAGACTGCTTTCAGAACAAGATAAGGACACTATGAATTTCAAGTGATGCCATTTGGTTTAACTAACGCGCCTGCTGTATTCATGGATCTCATGAATCGTATGTGTAAACCATACTTGGATAAATTTGTGATAGTGTTCATCGATGATATTCTCATCTACTCTCGTAACAAAGCACACAAATCATCTGAGAATAATCCTAGAATTACTCAAGAAAGAGAAGTTGTATGCCAAGTTCTCCAAGTGTGATTTCTGGATTCGTATCGTGCAATTTCTTGGACACTTAATTGATAGTCAAGGACTTCATGTTGACCCCGCCAAGATTGAAGCAGTTAAGAATTGGACATCTCCTACTACACCCACAGAAATACGTTAATTCTTAGGACTCGCCAGTTATTATCGAAGATTTATTAAAGATTTCTCGAAAATTTTAAAGTCTTTGACTGAATTAACTCAGAAAAACAAGAAGTATATCTGGGGCGAAGACCAAGAGATAGCTTTTTAACTGCTTAAACAGAAGCTATGTGAAGCTCCAATCTTAGCATTACCAGAAGGAAATGATGATTTTGTTGTTTACTGTGATGCATCCCATCAAAGTCTGGGAGCAGTGTTAATGAAAATAGAGAAGGTTATTGCATATGCATCCCGACAACTTAAGCCTAATGAAGAAAATTATACCACTCATGATCTCGAATTAGGAGCAGTAGTGTTCGCTCTTAAAATTTGGAGACACTATCTGTATGGCACCAAATGTACTGTGTTCACTAATCATAAAAGTCTTCAGCATATCCTTGATCAGAAAGAGTTGAACATGAGGCAACGCTGTTGGCTAGAATTGCTTGCAGATTACGATTGTAAAATTCGCTACCATCCTGGAAAAGTAAATGTCGTGGCAGATGCCTTAAGCCGAAAGAAACTAGAGCACTCAAGGAAGAAAACATCAAGGCTGAAAACTTACGAGGAATGTAAAAATTATTTGAAATACGTCCTGATGGAACCCGATGTATCAAGAATCGAAGTTGGTTACCACTCTTTGGTAATCTGAGAAACTTGATCATGCATGAGTCCTATAAATCGAAGTATTCCATTCACCCAGGTTTTGACAAAATGTATCAAGATCTAAAGAAACTCTATTGGTGGCCTAACATGAAGGCAATCATCGTTGAGTATGTTGCAAAATGTTTAACATGCTCTAGAGTTAAAGCAGAATGTCAGAAGCCATCCGGCTTGCTGGTACAACCAAAGATTCCTATGTGGAAGTAGGAGAGAATAATAATGGATTTCATCACAAAACTACCCAAAATCTCAAACGGACATGACACAATCTGGGTCATTGTTGATCGCCTCACTAAATCCGCACATTTCATCCCTACCTGAGAGACAGATAGTATGGAAACCCTTATAAGATTGTACATAAAGGAATTAGTCTCCCGGCATGGAGTGCCAATATCTATCATCTCGGATCGTGACAGTTATTTCACATCCAGATTCTGGCAATCATTACAAAGTGCTTTGGGTACTTAATTAGACATGAGTACGGCATATTATCCTGAAACCGATGGACAAAGTGAAAGAACCATCCAAACACTTGAAGACATGCTTCGAGCCTGTGTTATAGATTTTGGAAAAGGATGGGAAAAACACTTACCATTAGTAGAATTTTCTTACAATAACAGTTACCATGCCAGTATTAAGGCAGCACCATTTGAGGCACTTTATGGTCGAAAGTGCAAATCACCTATTTGTTGGGCCGAAGTTAGAGATGTTCAACTTACGGGACCAGAAATAATCCATGAAACCACTGAAAAGATAGTGCAAATTCGACAACGCTTGCAAGCTGCAAGAGACCGGCAGAGAAGTTATGCCAATGTAAGACGAAAGCCTATAGAATTTCAAGTTGGAGATCGTGTTATGTTGAAAGTATCACCTCGAAAAGGTGTCATTCATTTTGGAAATCAAGGAAAGCTTTATCCCCGGTACATTGGACCATTCAAAATCCTTAAACGGATTGGCCCAGTGGCATATAAACTTGAGCTTCCTGAAGAGCTCAGTAATGTCCACAGTACTTTCCACGTTTCTAATCTAAAGAAATGCTTATCTAACGAATCCCTTGTCATTCCAATGAAAGAGCTTCGACTCGATGACAAACTCAACTTTGTGGAAGAACCAGTGGAGATCATGGATCGAGAAGTCAAGCAACTAAAACAAAGTCGTATTCCTATAGTCAAAGTAAGATGGAACTCTAAAAGAGGACCAGAATTTATGTGGGAACGCGAAGATCAAATTCGTGCCAAGTATCCACATCTGTTTTCAAACATCACTCTGGCATCCAACTAAATCTCGGGACGAGATTTCTTTTAAGGGAGGGAGACTATAACAACCCATAATTTTCATCAATGTAATTATCCATCTATTAAATTAGATGCACTGTAATATCCATCTATTAAATTAGATGCACTTTATATACCACCTTTTTACAGGGAAATTTTTGCTTTATCTCATTATGCAACGTAACTTGCATCTCTAAAGTAAACGAGCTCACGCAACCTACCAATGCCATTCTCCTATCTTATGTTTATATCATTTAAACATCCTAATATGTCAAGTCTATATCTTAATATCAGTTTTTACCAAGTACATTACCATTTAACGTACTTTTCAAAATGTTATATCAAAACAAGCATTAAACGTTAACGTTTACATCAAAACCCTAATTATATGTAATGTATACATATAAAATGAATGTATAAGCCTTTAAGCAATGTGTAAAATTATCATAGACCACATTTAATAAACTTTTTCCGCTCCTAAATCAAGTTAAACTTTCTAAAGCACAATGTACAAGCTAATCATTCCTAAAAACCTAATTAGGTCATTTAAGCTCCTAAATCATGTTTAAACTTTACCACCACTTTAGCACAAGGTACAAACACTTAATGCATGACTTATAAACCCTAAACCTAATCCTTAAATCATTCTAAAACCTAATCTAAAACCCTAAACCCTAAACGAAACCCTAAAACCCTAATTTCACTTTAAACCTAAAACTAAACCCTAAACCTTAAAATTAAGCCCTAAACCTTAATCTTAAACCCTAAACCCTAATACTAACACTAATCCTAAACCCTAAACTATCTTAAACCCTAACCCTAACACGAATTAAAACCTTAACCCAAAATCAAACCAACCTGTCACCCTTTTTCTTTCATTTTGACCCATTTTAAACCTAAGCAAGCACCCTAGCACCTCAAGCACCTCTATGACTTCACCACCATGTCACCAAGCATCCTAACAAGTACCTCCATCACCTTCTTGTAAGTTACTTGTAAACAAACACCTCCTTGTCATCCTTGTGGTTAGCCGTGACCCTCATACACCCTTCTACCTCTCTTAGCTACTATCCTAGGACCCAATACTCATCACTAGCCTTCCATATTCATCACTCTATAGTCCTTAACCCTTAGACAAAAAGAAAACTTGGGCACCAAGGGTGTTTCACCCCTATATATAGCCGAATCCAAGCAACCATTCAAACACACCTCAAAACTCATCAAATACAACAATTGAGTCTTAAATTAGACCAAGAAGGATCAAGTGAAGTCCCTAAGCTCAGAATAGAAGCCAAGACTCAAGAGAAAAGAACCCTTGAAGTCTTTACTAGGTGTACGAACCTGAAAACCCCATTTCGACCCATTTTAGCTCAAGTAAGCTCAAAATCTTATTCAATAAGGTTATAATCTGTATTAGAATGTTCATAATACTCTTAAGATCATATATAAACTCTTGTTTGAAGCCCTGAATCCTCAAACCCATGTGTTTTTTTATTAAAACCCTAAAAATGACCCGTTTTGATTTTCTAGCTAACAAATTCTTTTTCTAAACTTTTGTTACGTTAAAACATCTTATTTTAGCTTATTCTGATAAGCTATAACCTGCAAATATCATTTGGAACCTTAAAATAAGCTTTCGTGACTTTTTGGACTTGTTTTGCAAATGTTTTCATGCATAGGGGTATATATCATAACTTTCTGAAATTTATAACTAAAGGGGGCTAAAAATGTTATTATTCCAAAGTTATAACTCTAAGGACCTATTTTGCCAAGTTCTAAATTTAAAGGTTTAAACTATATATACTTTATATATAAAAGACTAAACTTGTAAAAGTTTATAAACCAAAAGTAAATGCTGCCATTTTTGCAAAATTTAAAATTTAAAATATAATATTTTTATATAAATTATAAAAATATATATTAATATTATAAAACCTAATTTTATTAAAACCCGACACATTAATCGTTATTAATCATCGATCGGCGCATTATAAAACAATTACTTTATATATTTAACGTAACTTATCATCGACTAACTTTTAAAGAAACTTTAAATCTTATCGTATCACGTTACTAGGAAGCTTCATGTGAGGAGTTTTATTTGGGTATACGTTTTGATGAGTTTGTTGGATTTACGATTTAAAGTGTCATGGCTCCTCAAACGTTTACTATATGACCTCTGAATTATGATGACCCGAACAGTGATACAATATTTCTATAAATTAATAAATCAAAGTTAAACTTTATAAAGTTTTAAAACATAAACCATCACTCTAAGGCTTGACATATTACCTCAGGTTGCGTGACAAAGCCATTACTTTCACTTGATATACTTTTGCCATCAATCATATTTCCCCTGTTAAGGTGAGTTCATAGCCTCGCATTTTAAATCTTCTAATGTTTTCATAAATCCGCGAGGGGGATACGTGCTATAAACCATAAATACGAGTATTTTTCCAACTGTATGCTATCCTGATATATTATTGCCTAAGTTCTTACTTTTGCCATTAAGACCCCACTATCATGAATCGTTAATTACTTTTCAGAGTAAGCGCGAATGTTGTGAATAGATCTATTTGGGACTGAGCTTCCCCGTTGGTGTACCTATACTTTCTGGTAACCAAACGCACTTCATTTGAAACACTATGCGGGTGTTTGCCAAAGGCACCTGTTGGGGCAATTTATTGTGTTTATTGATTATCTCAAGGTCTCGGTGCATGAGCTTTGGGCAATAATACTATTTTTCATAATAATTGTACTCATTGCAATTATTACACTTATGGGTATATAACAACATAACCCACTATTTAACTTGTATTCAAACTGTTTACCATAAACCTATGAATATCACGCAACCATTTTGTTGACCTTTTTAGCATGTTTATCTCAGGTATTTGAGCAACTTATGGCACGGAGTGGCACGGATTTGAAGATGGCTAAACTATTATCATTCAAACTTTATGTTTTCATGTAAATTTTGGGACCTCTGTTTGTAAAAACTTTGATGAAATAATGAATGATAACTTATCTTTTAAAAACATCTCTTTTGAGTCATTTTCTATGATTATGACTGTTGTACTATGAAATAATACCCCAGATTAGCTTCCGCTGCTATATGTCAAAAATGGGGGTGTTATAGCGGAGTCTAGGCGGCGGCCCCCTTATAGGTCTGGCGGCCCTCTTATATATAAGAGACCGTCGGGACCGCCCTCAGAGAGCCGTTGGGATTCCCTGCCTATATATACTGCTCTATTCCTAGCAAAAAAATATTCCTATTTGCACGAATTTTTTTTGTCTTTTCTTTGTCTCTCTAAACCTTCTTTCTATTACTAAAACTCTTGATCACTAACATACTTAGATCTTGTTTCAAGTGATCTAATCTCTTCTTCTCATCTCTTCCCTCTCATTCAAGTACAAGAGAAGAACACTTGTATTCGTCAAGAAACGAAGTGTTAATTAGTGATCTATCCTCCTTTCTTCTAAGTACCAAAACTCTATTGTATTTATCTTGTGTATTTGTGTGATTCGGATATTGTGTAGATCCAATAGTGTAGATCTTGTGAGTGTGTAGATCTTGTGAAGTGGTAGATTGGCTCTAGCTAAGATTAGGACTCGACATTTATCTTAGTGTCAAAAAATAACGTAAGCGACGTGTAAACGGTTTTCTCCGCCTAAAGGGAGCTTGTTGACATAGTGAAATCTCGAGTAGGATACTCGAGGAGTGGAGTAGGGAAAAGAGGTGATTAGTAGCCGAATCACTATAAAATCTCGGTGTCTTGGTTTGGTTATTTCTTTCCTTATCTTTTTACATTATTATTATTGTTATTTAGCTTTCGTTTAGATAGTTATTGCTTGTTCATATTGTGATTTGATTGAACATATAACTCGGATCTATACATTTTTGAAAGTAAACTTTTAAACCGTAAAACAAACATGTAAACTATTCAACCCCCCTCCCTTCTAGTTTCCACAATTGGTATCAAGAGCAAGGTCACTCAAGATTTTTAAAATATATTATATTTTAAAGCTTGGATCGATCTATGGATTCTAACAAATATCTAGAAGGGCAATCTATGCAAAAACCACCACTCTTTGAAAGCGATAGTTTTATTTATTGGAAAAATAGATTCGAGACATATGTTAAATCAAAATATCTAGATCTTTAGCATGTTATTTCCAATGGTGATTTTCAACCTATTGTACAAAATCTGGAAACCAAATTAGATGAGGTTATCCCTTTTAAAAAACAAACCGATGATCTCAAAAAGAGAGTTGCGAAAAATAATGAAGCAAAAATGATTATTTACAATGCTTTGACAAGAAAATAATATGAAAGAATTTTCATATGTAACACGGCAAAAAAATTTAGAAAACTTTGTTAATCACCCATCAAGGTAATAGCCAAGTCAAAGATAATAAGATCGACCTTTTGGTTCAACAATATGAACAATTTGTTAGCTCATATTTGTTTTTTTCTCTCATGTGTAGCCAATTTTCTTTTGATTATTTCTCTCTCTAAACTCATCTTTCTCTCTTTAGTTCTTCCTTTTAATTTTGTGTGTCTGTGATTTGATAAGTCTACCAAAAGCGTACATTTTAGCAAAACAAGCTAAACAAAGAACCATAGCTTCTTGAGATTACGCACGTGTATTAAACCCGTGCAAATTCTGAAACTTTCTTGAAGTTGCTAAAGTAAAAAACCTCCACGTGTATCCACACTACACGTTATACAATATCACCCGAATGCTAGTTCCAAAAACCAACGAATACCAAATACTAAAAAACAAACTTCGGGTTCCCTTCATGTGGATCCTTTAGGACGAATAGAGTGAAGAGGAGAAGAATGGATGATCACAAATGAACATAATTGATCTCTTTATATAGGGGTAGATTTAGGGCTTTAATTATGGCAATTTAGGCCTTAATTAAAAAAAATCCCACCCCTTCTTTTCTCTTGTATATATTCGGCCAACCCAAGCCCAAACAAGCCCCCTTTGTTGAACTTTTGACTTAATTTAATTATTATGTACATTACATATTAATTAAAGGGTTTAATGTTAATTATTCTTAAACAAACTAATTAACCACCGTTAAGTATTCTATCGTTCGAGTATTAATAAATATAATAAATAAACATTTATATTAGTATACATATTAATAGAATGATATCTAAGTGTATATTGTGTGTGACCCCCGTAGGCTTACATATTCCTAGCCATATAAATATCCATATGATATAAGCACATCCGAACAGCTCCAGCTTGCAAATGTCATGGTCATAGAATATAACATACTAACATTGACGAATAGTCAAGCAACATCATCAATGCTTCTCGAAATACCTGAGAATAGTTTCAATAAATATCTCAACCTTCAATAGTTCAAGTTAGTCCTATCTTTTTGTTTCAATACAATGTTAAATATAGATATAGATTAAAAGTCATTCCATAGTTTAACGATTATGTTTCTCGCATATGAATTGATCAAGATTACCAAATGTAAAAAGAATCATCTTAAATACACTTTGAGCGCGGTCACGCAAACATCTGATCAACCCAACGAGGAGCCCAGTAAGTATCTAACTCCCAAACACGTGGAAGAATAAATTCTATTTTGACTACAAGTGTCAGTCATGTACTTCTAAACATTTCTGAAAGTAGCCTTTATAACTACCTTATTCAGCATAGCGGTTTACTAGAATCAAGAAATGCCAATCCAACACGCAAAAAACCTGCTTGTTGTCTATTCAAGTCTAGGATAAATAACTTCACCAATGTGGCAACTCACTCAATTATAACTGGCGCCACTCCATAAAGTGGTCTAACACTAAGTGGGTACCCATATTCACCTTCTTAAATAACAGTGAAGTTGGCACAATCATTTTTACATATTTAACAGAATATAACAAAACACTCACATTTGTCTTATCTTAACAATATTCCCACATTGTTAACTGACAATGGACATAGTTTATAATAAATAAATTTATTCAAGGATTTTAAACATGCAAATATAGAACAAAGTATTATAAATGAAATCGATCATGCCACATATGTCAATTCATTATTTAATACAACTGCTTACAGTTTCATTATCCAAATACCAAATAAGATCAATGCATGATGATCCTAGTTAAATAAAAATGACTTATTTACAACAATCGCAATTGGTGATAAAGCATATGTTCCATGAACAAATCAACTAGGTTATGATCTTGTGGAACTTTGAGAATACTTATTTCAAAAATTCACGAATTGTGAAGTTCTTTGAATAATATTATGATTGTTATTTTGTAAGTGTTCACTCACTTATAAGTATTACTTATATGAGTCTAGTCACATAACATTCCATAATATATATGACACACGTAAAACATCCTAATGGAGACAGTTATCTCAATAGTTTTCCAACCCGTAAGCATTCTTATTATTTTAGTGTATTTATGCAACTATGCTTTAAAACCAAGCATGTATAGTCAGCAATGTTATCATTCATGATGAAAACCTTTCCTTGACTAAGATTGAGTATCATCTCGATTAAAACAAGTACTAATGTATACAAACAACACTATGCTAAAATATCATAATGTCTGAACACTTCTTTGATAATGTTTGGATATCACTCAAACCCAAGGTTTGTTGATTATAATGGTTTACTATGGTTATTACAATGTATATCTGATGAGATGTCATTTTAAACACTTTTCGGGGTCAATTAACCCCAAAATCGTGCATGTATGCCAAAATAGGTGTACTTAATCATTACATTTTTAGTTATTTAGGCATTTGGAAGGTATTTTTTTGGAGGACAACACATGACTTGGGCCATTTGAAGAAGAAACAACAAGACTACGAACTTACACCAACATAAACTCAAAGTTTAATGTTCACACGACTGGGAGACAGGCGACACAAGATACACGTACGCCGTCACATTTCATCCTAAACGACGGCGTTCACAGAGATTTGGCGACGGCGTCATAAAGTAACCGACACTTATCAACCCTAGAAGATTCTAGATAAAAATGATCATTCAACGAGCGCGCTAAGTACCATATATTGTTTTGATAATAACTCCTTCATACGAACTCGGATTTCAACGATTTAACAGCCCACGCGTTCGCAACGAGAAAATAAACAAAGCACTGGGAGATATGTCAGTGACGGCGTCACATGTGTTATTGGGGACGCCGTTCCAAAAAGGTACGTTTAGTTTTGCCTTATAAATACAACCTCATAACTTTTTTTTTATTAGGGCCGCCATCCCTAAGACCCGATTCTAAGGGTTTGGGGTAGGTATTTTTTCCTAGCGAACTTAGAAGTACCCTAATTCAATCCAAAAACATCGTTAATGGTTTGATATCATATCTATCTTAATTCATGTCTTCAATTCCTTTCATTGATTATGATTTCTCTTGCTTGAGTATGCTTGGCTAATTTACTTAGTATTTATTTGGGAATGCATGAACCTTGTCATTAATTGATTAGATCTTGTTGTTTGAGACATATTTAATGATCTATTTAATTATAGTTTATAATTCCCTTGTTTCCTATTTCTTCTTTCTGTTTGATGAGTGTACTCATAGGCTTTAGAAAACCAGCTTTTGTTTGTCTCGCTGTATGACACGTCAAGGGGAAAAGCGAGTGCGTAGAAAGGTACTATCGGGTAACGTCTCATACTACGTTACCCTAATAGGTTTGAACCCCTACTTAATTATTTTCACATACATTTAATAAACCTTAGGGCCCTTGTAAAAGTCTTTATACTACCTTACATGTGCGATGCCCTAAACGTAAAATTAAATATACAGAGGGTTCGTTGTAATTCGTTCATGACCTAGAAATACTTACACATTACATCTCAAGTGGACACAGAAAAGGTAAATTGATAGCTACAATGATAATGCATCTTAGGTAAATGCACTTCATTGTATAATTTTTATTTAGTGTAGAATAATCTTAACACATGTATGGAATGATTCACTTAGATTTTTAGAGAGAGAGAGGTGGTTGGATGAACACTTAGAGAGATGAGAAAAAAATAATAATATTTAAGCTTAATGAAAATGTGAACAAATGAATAACCAACACCTCTATCCCATGGTGTGGACGGTTTTATATATCCCAAGCATAACCGGCCATGGGCTGTGTTATGGCTTACATTGTAAATTTGGTCTGAATAGCTTACTAACCTAAACATTACTGGTTACTACATGCTATGAATACAAATATTGGAAGTGACTGATACTTTTCCGTATTTCTAACAATCTCCCCCTAAAAGGAGGTCACTCTAGATTTACAAAAATTCAAAATTTAGCATACTATGCTTTCCACTCGGTCTTGAGCTAGTAGTCTTTAAATCTTCAATCATTTTACTTGTGAATTGATGTAGTAATCATTGACTATTGAATGTGGAGCTTGTTCCTTTGTCTTGACATAAAGTGATCTTTGATCTCTTGAGATCAATCTTTCCAAGCATATCTCTCGCCATCTTGTAAAACTATGCCTCTCGAGTGTACTTGTGATTTCTGACCGACATGCACAGTTACATTTTTCTTGATTTAACATAATCTTGAAAACTTTAATAATGCAGTTCTTTTCTTGAATTTCTTTACTTTAACACTTTTCCGCGTTCAAGAAGTACGTAAGGAATCAAGTATCGGAAGTCTAAGAAAGATGTACTTGAGCTTTCATGATGTCCTTTATATTTTTCCGGTGGTTTTATTTTGTTTTTTTATTTGTTATGAGCATGTCGCTATGAATTTTTGATACAACTATAATCAGGTACCTGCCATCACCATCTTTAAAAATTCCAGAAATAAAACATTTATCAAATAAATAAAGTGGAACGGCATTAGCACTTTTATTTGCTAATCCTTTTGTTTAATATTAGAAATATGAAAAATTAAAATTTTTCATATTTTATTATATTGCCTTGGACTTGTGCTTTGCTTTTTCGAATTATATAAAGATTTCATTCCTAGAATTACTTATTCGTTGAGAAAATAACCCACGGGAAGGGCTGATTTGCGGATGAGGAATTAGCATACGAACTCGCTTTCATCCTTCCCGTTTGTGTTCGTAGGCCTTTTAAGAGGGGTTGCAACCAAGAAGGTAATTCAATATTTCTAAATCGAATATATTTTTGATTCGATTTAGAAAGTAGGAAACTAGAAATATATATAGGGCAAAGTAATACAAAAAGAACTCTGTTCGATTTTTTAGTCTATCTATAGAGGAGATCATATGAAAAATGTAACCGATTCTTTCCTTTCTTTGGGCCAATGGCCATCCGCCGGGAGTTTCGGGTTTAATACCGATATTTTTGCAACAAATCTAATAAATCTAAGTGTAGTGCTTGGGGTCTTGATCTTTTTTGGAAAGGGAGTGTGTGCGAGTTGTTTATTTCAAGAATAGGCTGGATCCAACCAGATGTACTTTTTCTCTTATAACTAGGAAAGTTATACCTAAGAAAGAAGGGTGCATGATCTCGCGAATTACTTCTGAATAAATTCAGAAATCATATGTAAGAACTATAGCATTTCGTAATTTATTGGAAAATCCACTTTGATTCTCTATCAACCAATAATATGGGCCCATTAACATGGTTAAAGCTAAACTGTTTGAAGTCCAGACGCAGCATGGTACTCTTTCTACCACTATGTTAATATAGAGATGGTTTCAAATAAATAATTTTTATCAATAGAGAACACTCATATTGATAAAATGATTTGAACTACTTATTGGGGATTTTATCCCCTTTTTTAGCCAATGCTGAATCGATGACCTATTGTGTATAAAGTAAGAAAAACTTCTTGGATTAAAAAAGTAAACAATTTTGCTGACAATTACATAT
>BQNB010012088.1:55075-62575 GCA_026074375.1 Tanacetum coccineum
AAAGCTTTTAATCTATCATACCAAGCTTTGGGTGCTTCTTTAAGACCGTATAAAGCTTTTTTAAGTTTATAAACATGATCCGATTTTCCAAAGTCAATGAATCCTGGAGGTTATGCCACGTATACCTCCTCATTGATAAAATCGTTTAGGAATGCAATTTTTACATCCATTTGGAATAGCTTAAAATCTAAAGCACAAGCATAAGCTAATAGTACCCTAATTGACTCAAGTCTAGCAACTAGGGCATAAGTTGCATCATAATCGATGCCCTCTTGTTGATTATAGCCTTGAGCAACTAGCCTAGCCTTATTTCGAGAAACAATACCGTTCTCTTCTAACTTATTTCTAAACACCCACTTAGTTCCTATGATTTCATATTCCTAAGTTATGGAACTAACTTCCAAGCGTCGTTAGCAATGAATTGATTTAATTCTTCTTGCATAGCAACTATCCAACTATCATCCGTTAAGGCTTCATTCACATTCTTAGGTTTTATAGTTGATATAAAATAAAAGAAGTTACTTTAGTTTTGGCCTTGTGATCTAAGGGTTCTTTGGTTAAGGTTTTCTATGACATTTTCTAATGGATGGTTCCTAGATTCTTTAATATTGACTATTTCATCAATCTCTAAAGTTTCATCCACAATGCCATTTTCTAGGTTTTTCTTTTCGGCAACCTTAATTGCTTCTTCTTCATTTAAGTCATCATCCACCAAGGGTGATGTGATTCTTTGACTTTCCTAGTGTGTTTATTTAGGATGATGTAGGCTTTACTATTTTGAGAGTAACCTAAAAAGATACCTTCGTATGACTTTGGGTCAAACTTTGTAAGGTAGTCTTTTGTGTTTAAAATGAAGCACTTGCTTCCAAACACTCTAAAGTAATCTAAAGTAGGTTTCCTACCTCTTAAGAGTTTGTAAGGTGTTTTTCCTAAGATGGCTCTAATTAGGATTCGGTTGAGAATGTATGTTGAAGTGTCTACTGCGTTACACCAAAACTTTTGTGGTAACGATTGCTCATTCAACATAGTCCTACTCATTTCTTGAAGTGTCCTATTTTTCCTTTCAACCACGCCATTTGATTGAGGAGTGCGTGGAGCTGAGAAGTTATGTGTAATTCCATTGGCATTACAAAACTCTCCAAATTGCACCTCATTATCAAATTCCCTACCGTGGTCGGTTCTTATTGACACTATTGTACATCCTAATTGGTTTTGAATTTTCTTACTAAATATTTTGAATTGATCAAAAGCTTTGGATTTGTCCTTAAGGAATCTAGTCCAAGTATACCTAGAGTAGTCATCTACTATGACTAAGGTGTAGCGGTTTCCTCCGTAACTCTATACGGATGATGGACCGAAGAGATCCATATGAAGGAGTTCTAAGCATCTAGTCATTGAGACTATATTCTTAACCTTATGACTAGCATGAGCTTGCTTTCCAATTTTACAAGCATCACAGAAGTGTTGATCAAACTTAAGCTTATGTAAGTTTCTAACTAATTCCTTAGATGCTAACGATTAGATGAGACGCATATTTGCATGACCTAATCTCCTATGCCACAATGTGGAATTTTCATCAATCGTTGCTAGATAAATTTGTCTTTAGGCTTATTTCCTAATTTCATCACATATAAGCCTTTCTTCTTAATACCTCTACCTATAACCTTACCATCCTTAGTGATTTCACTATCATGTTCAGAAAAAGTTACTCTACACTTATTATCACATATTTGTCCTATACTTAACAAGTTAAATCTTAAGTTATCTACATGCTCTACATTATCTATTTTGAGAGAGTCATTTGAAATCGTACCTTTGCCAATGATGTTACCGCGAAGATTGCTACCAAAAATGACATTACCTTAGTTGTATGCCTTGTAGCTTGAGAAGAGCTTTCGGTTACCCGTCATGTGTTTGGAGCATCCGCTATCCTTTATCCACTCATCGGGTTCCAAGTCGACTCCAAAGCATATCTATTTATATAAGGCAACACCTCAAACATTTGCTCCCTAATATCTCATGGGTCCAAAGTGATTACTAATCTTAGAAATGGAATTTTACGATTAATAATTTGTAAACGTTTAATTTTATCGTAAAAGTTTTTACATTTTGTTATTATCAAAATGTTGAGAGGTAGAAAAATATAAATAACATTTTTTGACATTATTTGTATTAACACACTAAGATTCTATTAAGCATCTATTGTGGTACACATATTCTATAAATCCGAAGACTACACTTGAAGAGCATTCGTCGTTGATCACAGATGTGCATTTCAGCCCAATCATGCCCCGCCTTGCCATATCATCCTTTGATAAAATAGTTCATGTTTGGGATGCTGAAAATGTTAGTTGATTAAGTTTTTCGGCACTTATGTTTCATCTTTAAAGATTCTTTGCCCACATACTGACATTGATTTGACTCTGCAGCCTGGTTTCTCTCTTCGTACATTTATGAGGCATTCTGCATCTGTGATGTCGTTGGACCTCCACCTAAATAAAGATGATACAATCTGTTTGTGCTACGGGGATGGGGAGATACGGTATTGGATCAAAAATAATGGAAGCTATGCGCATGTAGTTAAGGTATGATTATTAAAGAAACATTAGTTGTATGTTATTTTCTTGATTGTTTGTGTAATCAATAATTTTAGGTTGATTTTCCTGAAAAAAAAGAGATAATCAACAATCATTATTTTATGTTCAGGTATAATTTTTTTTAAACATTAGTTGTATGATATTTTCTTCGATTAGGGAGGAATGACCCAAGTGGGCTTTCAGCTACGACATGGAAGATTTTTTACAACTGCTTCAGATAACATGTTATATATACTCGATGTGGAAACTCAAGCAGTTCGACATTCGTTACGGTTTGTTACTACTCTTTCCTTTATTTATATTCCTTTACATCATGGTACTATTTTCTAATATAAATGATGGTATAGGGACATATGAAGCCTATTTATTCTATTTGTTGGGACCTGAGTTTTGAGTATTTGGCATCAGTTAGTGAGAAATCGGTTCGTGTCTAGTCTATGATGTTAGGAAACAAAGGGGAATCTTAGCTGTAAAGGAAATAATAACTATTCATGTGTTTTTCATCGCAGTTATGCTTCGTTATTGGTCATTGGTTGTTACCAGGTTAGAGTCGAATCTTGATAGTTTATCATATAGGCCGAAGATAATTACATAGGGTCCCTGTGGGTAGCTTAAATATACGAAATTTATCCCTCACCGATACTTAGCTACGGACCTACGATTATGATCTTGAGAAACGCTATTTGTTTTATATTTGGTCCCTCGCCAACCACCTTTTAGGAACCAAAATGTGGAAGCAAATAATGTTTTTAAGGGGGTTATCGTTGTATATTCTATTGAATAATGTAAACTCAAAGTTGACATGATAATTTATTTTATTTGTTTAACGTAGTCTCTAGAGCTGTGGAACATGTCAGAGTATAAGACGATGACGTTGTCAGCACACGATAGATTGATTGTTGTTTGACATTGTCTACGGCTTTAAGAAAAAGCTTATCTTTTAAACAAATAAATAATTTAAAATTAGCAATTCCAAACACCCATAAATATATGTTTTATATAATTTAATATAAACTCGCTTAGTTTCTTTCCGTTGTGTTATCCATAGATATTTTTAACCTTAAAAGTCGAATCATACATGTTGTGATATTACTATTTCAAAGTGTGAGAGGTCGCAATAGGGTGGGCTTTACCTTGTTTAAGTCTGTGTGGAGGCACACTTAAACCCTATTGATTAGTTAGCCAAAAGGCTGGATACCATGGTTACCTAATAAGAAAATGAAAAATAAATTAGCTTATGTTTCATCTGCTATATTTGAAAGTGTATACTAACTTTACTTCATAACTTGTGAACACGATTATCTTAAATGCAGATTCTATAGTGAATGATATGAAGATTATGATTTGCACATTCTTTTAGGAATTCAACGTACTCATAAAATGCCATTAAGTGAAATGGAGAGGTAAATAAATATTTAGGTAATATTAATTATTATTTCGTTATTTCTTTTGTTGCGTTTGACCAATTTTCGTCATGTAGTTCTGCAACTTATCTTTCTTTTTTGTTTAGTCACCGATGGTTGTCAAGAAGAACCTAAAGATGCAGCATCAAGCTTGTTATATGCGGCTTCAATATGTTGGGAGTTCCTAAAGCTTCAACAGGTTTGTGCAATTTCAAAAACGCCAATCGGGAAAGAATGTAGATTTGCAAGTGGAGACATCTTCAAATCATACAGGTTAGAAACTCATTATACAAGTCCAAGTATATGAATATATTTAAATAAACTATAGTTATATTGGAACATGAACAATTGGTTGTCGAAAAGAAACAATAAGTAGATTGCAAGTATAATATTCTTTTATAGTTATTGTAGTGGTTATGCAGACTAATTTAGTTTGTTTAATAATTAGTAGAGGTGGCAAGATAAGCGGTCGGCCAAAGTGTCAAAACAAGACATGGTTGAAATGGGGCACTTTAGTGCACTAAAGAATAGCAAAACCAACAATATATAAGTAATTCAAATCAAATCGATGTATTCGTATATACTTGAGCTGAATTTTCCACCACTACCAATTCTTATGATGGTCATTTGAGATTGCATAATCTAATTGTTACATTTTCCAATGGTGCTAATTTTTTGCTAAACAAGCTATTGCATGTGTTGGTTAACCATTGTTTTTTTGTCATTTGGTATGTGCAGTTAAGGATAAAGATAAAATGGGCAACATTGTTAAGGGTAAGTTAAAGGTCGGCATTGCACTGGAAAGCGGGAAGTCATAAAATAAAACAATGAATGAAGAAAGTAACATTGAGCTTTGTATAGATATGGAATAATCCTAAAAGTATTGATGGTACCAGTATGGCAAGTGGTACCAACAGAAAATAAGTGAATCAAGCTCTGAATAAATGACATCTGGCGGCTAAATTTTGAAGTTCAAACAGATAGCTTGGTAATTTGTTTTACTCTTTTATTTCTCACAAAGTTAAGTTATTTAAGAAACCTCTGTTATAATGGTCTAGACAGGCTCCGGATGCAATCTTACTTGGGGAAAAAGATTAAAGATCTTATGCTGAAGAACCAGATTACGTGTCCATTGGCAGACGTCGTCACGAGTTGAATTCTTGAAATTACTTGAAGAGTTGAAGGCCACAATACACAGTCTTCCTTTACATATGGTATGACTTTCTGTAGCACAAAACTATCAATCTCTTGGCATATGTAGTTCCATGAATTTGTTTACTAAAAAAAGTAAATGTATAATGTCATACCACCTATAAAACTTAGGATATAGTTGTTGGTATCATAAAATCTTGATCCATACCATTTTTATCAATGTTGGAAAGCATACATCATTTGCTTATAAGTAATATACGAGTGTTTGGCTAAGCTTTATGACCAAAAACATGATAATGAGATGGTAGTATACAACCTGGATACAATTTTAGATACCAATCAAAGAAAAATATAAATTTGAGAAGTTTTGAGGCCCAACACAATCCTAGCAAATATAAGTGGATATAATTATTATCTATAGATAGTCTTGATTTTGTTAAGTATTTGAAGTTGCTCGCGCACTAATAACAACCTACATTGTGTAACCAAGGCTTACACAGAGAGCTGAAATAAAGTAAAAGCGCAGTTAATAAATGTTCAGAGTTTGATACTTTTTTGCCGTTTATATAACATTGCCATTACATGACAAGACTTCAATCTCATTTTCTTACGCAGAGAGCTGAAATGAAGATGGAACTACACAATGTTATAAAAACCATTGTATATAAAGAGATTATTCATAGATTATGTGTGACAACCGTCAAGCTCAGGTTAACAACCATTAGCATTGTTTAACGTCTTTGACTAAATTTACTTGTGTAAATTATTTTGTGCTTGTCGGGTCATTTTGGGCTTAAGTTGTCTTTTTATTTAACCTCGATTATGAGCGTGCCTCCTACCAACGATCTATATTTTTAGGTTATTATTTAACCTCGTACATTTACTATATTTTTATTTTGGTATAAAATATTTTTTTTCGGTTAACCGGCTAGGTTATCTCGCGTACGTAGTAAAAAGTATATTAAATGTGATCCCGACTTTAGATTAAATATCCGTCTACGTACTCTATGTATTTTTATTATTTCACATGTTCAAGTCACACACTCCCATAATCCATTTTCTCTTGGAAAATTCCCTTCAACTATTGATGCCAAATAAAAAATATTGCGGAGTTCAAGGGAAATATCCAAATACATGTCTTATTATTTTCAATAATACATACTTGTAGCAATAAAATACTATCGTTCCTACCCCAAGTGATAAATGATGAATGAAAAATATCTATGCTATATCTTCTCTATAAAGGACTAGAAATACCTTGTTTACGTATCATTGGGAAGTGCATTAACATAAATACGGCCGTAAGAAGCGGCAATACAAAAGTGTGTAAATTATAAAAACGAGTCAAAGTGGATTCTCCCACACTAGCACTTCCGCAGAATAATTCTACCAAAGGAGAACCTATTACAAGAATAGCGTCAGGTACACCTATTACAATTTTAACTGCCCAATAACCAATTTGGTCCCGAGGTAAGGAATAATCAGTTACACCAAAAGATGCAGTCAGCTAATGAGTTTAGTTATAGTTATCACGAATAATGATAAGTCATTTGTTGAATCACTAAAAATTCCTATTTTCAATTAGGCCAATGAAATCCATTGTAAAGATTAGAAATCAATAAAAGAAAAATAAGTGGACCTGACCCATTGAATCATCACTATATCCGCTATTCTGATATTCAAATTCAATAGAGATGAAATTGGAACAAGTTGACCCCCTTTTCTATTTATTTTCATTTCTTTGGACTCCACAAGAATTTGTCTATATTTCCAATTCAATCGTCTTGTCTTGTTCCTAGATGTTCTATAGGAAAAAATTGTCATTTCGTTCCTCCACGGAGAACCTTTTATTCTAAATTCTAAATCACAAGATAAGAAAAAAATTCACTATCTTTCTTTGATTACAGGTTCAAGATTCATTTATATCTATATAATATATTCTATAGATATAAATATTTCTATATTTAGATTTATAGCTATCAGATCGTGGCTTGATGTACCAAAAATTTCCATTTTGTTGTATCCAATATTTTTGTTCCGACCATCATATGAAGAAAGGATGCAAGATAAATACTATCATTTCCAATCTCCTATTTGAATATTGTATTGAAGTGAAGTAAAAAATTGGAAACCCTCTCTTTTCTAACAGGGAAAAATAAATAGAAAAAGATTAGTAATTTAGTCTACATAAAAATTAGAATATAAAGAGAGTTCTTTTTCTTAATCTCATGAACAAGATCTAAGAATCCATTTAGTTGATGGAAGAACAGGGGGGGCAGGCCTGAGGATCAACCGGTAGTGGGCGAGGGGATTGCTTTTTCCTTGACCAGTTCTTTCAAAAAACGAAT
>BQNB010012088.1:75075-79966 GCA_026074375.1 Tanacetum coccineum
CTTTTTGCTTGCAAACAGGAATAGCATTTTTTTAACAGTTTTTGTAAGAAAAAATTGCTCTTTATCCCCCAGGAAAGATCCTGCTTTTACTATGATGAAAATTTTGATCGCTTTCTAGTTATAATTTATTGGTTGTACCTACCCAAGAATAATATAATAATATATATTAATATGAACGATTCATTCTATTTTCGGTTTTTGGGTCATAATCATTATGTAGGAGAGATGGCCGAGTGGTTGAAGGCGTAGCATTGGAACTGCTATGTAGGCTTTTGCTTACCGAGGGTTCGAATCCCTCTCTTTCCTTACCTTCACCTAATTTACCGATCTTACTAACCACAATAGATCAAATAGCAATGGATACTACTATTCCAACAGTTAGACCTTTCTTTGATATGGATTATCTATTTCTATTACTAATGGCTCTGGTACGGAAAATACTGTTAAAGAAAAGAGTAGACAAGGAATGAAAATATCCCTCTCGGTCTATGACACCTAAACGGAAGAAAAATACGGGCCAAACCCTCAATTTATCTTAACCTTAGGGATGGCAGACATGCCTATATTTCTTGGTTTTAATAGGACTCCTTACAAGCGTTGTTTCTATTTACTATTATCTAAAAATAATAAAGTTATTAATGACTGGACGAAACCAAGAAATAACCCCTCACATGCGAAATTATAGAAGATCCCCTTTAAAATCAAACAATTCCATCGAATTGAGTATGATTGTATCAAATATCAATGATCAAATAGGATAGAACGAAAAAACAAACTACATTTCCTATCTAAAAATAAGAAAATGGATGATATCCCTTTTATTGTGTATGAAATTTATGGTTAAAAACTCCAACTAACCCAACCCCAATCAAATCTAATAGTAATTTACGCAGGTATTGTGCGGTAGTTGTGCACAAGATAAAGCTTTAAAAACTAATTTGCTTATTTCAGTTTCATTGTAAACATTGTCAACAACGTAAAAGGGGCTTTCCTTCGTATATCTTACTTAGACTACTTTCATACAATATCTTAATTGAATTATATGTAATGATCAATAAATTCCGTTGAATTAATTCTAGATATACACATGCCAAAATCCTAGCACGAATCTATAAATAGATTCTATAAAGAATAAAGATTTTCTCTATATAGTTGGACTGGAATTGACGAACACTTAATACCAATATTATTCTTTAATAGTATAAGTATCCAATAAAAATAGAAATGGGGCGTAGCCAAGCGGTAAGGCAACGGGTTTTGGTCCTGCTATTCGGAGGTTCGAATCCTTCCCGTTTGTGTTCGTAGGCCTTTTAAGAGGGGTTGCAACCAAGAAGGTAATTCAATATTTCTAAATCGAATATATTTTTGATTCAATTTAGAAAGTAGGAAACTAGAAATATATATAGGGCAAAGTAATACAAAAAGAACTTTGTTCGATTTTTTAGTCTATCTATAAGGATCTTTGAACAACCATAAATTTTATACAATAGTATCAAAAGAATGAAAGATTCTCCATGATATGTCCAATGTGAATTGATCTCAAAAAATCCCTCGTTATTGCTCAAAGGAGCAGTAATAGGTAGGGATGACAGGATTTGAACCCGTGACATTTTGTACCCAAAACAAACGCGCTACCAAGCTGCGCTACATCCCTTCCATTGGTCTACAGTGTCATTGTAGAGAATTCCTGTCTTGTTTTCCACATCATTATCGCCTCTATTAAAATCTAGAATTTTTATGTCCTTTTCGTCTTTTTGGTCTCATTTAACATATAATAATAGTAAAATACTTCTATCTATATAGAAATATGGAACGGAACCCCTAGAGTCTTTTTGGGGAATATTGGGGAAGAAAGGGACGTTTTTTCTGTATTTAACAAAAAGTAAATATTATTTACTGGATGATTGTACATTTCAATATGTATTATCTTATGTATTACAATAAAATGAAGGAGTTTTTTCAATGCGAGATCTAAAAACATATCTTTCCGTGGCACCGGTACTAAGTACTCTATGGTTCGGTTCTTTGGCAGGTTTATTGATAGAAATTAATCGTTTTTTCCCGGATGCGTTGACATTCCCCTTTTTTTCATTCTAGTTATTGACTTATTGACGCGGGAAGGAATAAAGAAGATTAGAGATACAATTAAATAGAAGCCCCCTTCTTTTCTCTTTTTTCCCTTTTTTAGAATAAGGGAGGAAAGAGAAAGAATAAAAGTGCATTCAACAGCCGCGAGACTCGGGTTCAGGTTGGAATGAAATTAATATTAAATTTCTATGGAAGTCGAATAAAAACTCTGGTTCTACGGAAAGAGTATTATACAAGAGACTTATATTATATGAAATACTGTACTGAAATATCGTTTAGAAATCCTTCTATCTTATTTCCATATTGAATTGATTGTAGTGAAATCTTGCATAAGAGGATAGCAAGTTACAAATTCTATTTTGTTTTTTCCTTCCTTTCTTCTTTTTCGTTTCGAATTGAAAGAGGAAGAGTTGAGTAAATGAAAAATCCAAAGGAGGTTCATGGCCAAGGGTAAAGATGTGCGAATACCGGTTCTTTTGGAATGTACCGCTTGTGTTCGAAACGGTGTTAATAAGGAATCAAAGGGCATTTCCAGATATATTACTCAAAAGAACCGGCACAATACGCCTAATCGATTGGAGTTGCTAAAATTCTGTCCATATTGTAACAAACATACGATTCACGGGGAGATAAAGAAATAGATCGAACCGAGCACCTGCCCCTTATCTTACAGGGAAAGGGAAAAATGACATTATATATATAACATATTTAACATAGTTAAAGATAATTATAAACAAACCAAATCCTATTTATTTATTCTAATTAGAGATATGGCTTAAATAGTATTTTAGGGATAAGAAATAAACTAACCAAACCATGGATAAATCCAAGCGAACTTTTCTTAAATCCAAGCGATCTTTTCGTAGGCGTTTACCCCCGATCCAATCGGGGGATCGAATTGATTATAAAAACATGAGTTTAATTAGTCGATTTATTAGTGAACAGGGAAAAATATTATCTAGACGAGTGAATAGATTGACCTTGAAGCAACAACGATTAATTACGATTGCTATAAAACAAGCTCGTATTTTATCTTTGTTACCTTTTCTTAATAATGAGAAACAGCTTGAAAGAACCGAGCCGACCACTAGAACTCCTAGTCTTAGAGCCCGAAAAAGATAGGTTTACACTTTCGTCACTTGAATTCAAATCCCCATCCGAACTCAAATGCGGATTGATATTTTGTTGGAAAAATCCAAGAATCCGGATTGAATTCTCGTGTCGTAAGAAAAAAAAAAGAATAATCTGGGAAGAATAAATTGTTTTTATTGGACGTGTTGATTCATATTTATTTTGACTACTTTATCATATTTTATCATATATTAATTATAATTATATTCTATTCATTTTTATTTGACCTTCCCGGAGTTCATTCTCCGGGCAACTCCGTTTAACCGGTGGATTCCTTCCAACTCACTTCTTTTATGATCTCATTGGAAATCATATAAAGACAATTCCTATTTGATATAGCTATTTGTGCAAGTATTTTACGATTAAGAAGCAACTGTCTCTTGTACAGATCATTTATTAATCTACTATAACTATAGCATACCCCCCTTTCACGAATTGCTGCATTTATTCGAGTGATCCACAAACGACGAAAATTTATTTTTTGCTTATCCCTATCCCGATGAGCCGAAACCAAAGCTCTGATTTTTTGTTGAGTAATAGTTCGAGTAAGTCTTGAATGAGCCCCCCGAAAGCTTGATGCAAATAAACGAATTTTTGTTCTACGTCTCCGAGCGATATATCCCCGTCTAATTCTGGTCATTGAATAAATGAAACTTTAACGAATAACTAATAGATTTCCTTTCTTTCAGTTATTCTTTTGCCCCTTTCCTAGTATATTAATAACAAAACGGATTTTTCCAATGTATAAACTAAAAATTCCAATGGCTTTGGCTACTATAACCTTCCCAACCACGATTTTTTATTTTTTCTAGGCATTTCACCTCAAAATACGAAATTGTACTTAAAAAATAGCAATGATAAAGAAATAGTGGATTCCATCGTTTCTATGGTTACTTCTTAAACGGTGAGGTCTTCTCTATACACCGGAGCCTTTACTTCATTTAATCAATGTTATTGCTAACTTGTATAGTTCACATTCTTCGGCTCTACCCATGAATTATCCAGTAATAGGTCTTTCACAACGAGCTCTACCTATACAGTAACAGTTTTAGAATCTTTGAGGATCATCCTACGGTAAGTATGCTCTGAAACTGAAATTATCAAACTTAAAATGTAATATTCATTAGATGGATATTGAATTCATAAAGCTTAACAAACTAAATATTGTTTCAAAGTGATCAAACTCAATGCACAATATAATCTTTTAGGCATCCTTGAAAGTTTGTTTCATTGATCATGACATTTGGATTTATGTAATGGAGCATATAACAGATATGGAACAGTATGGGACCATTGATGGGCTCTTGCTGATTTGACAAGTAACCACTTTGGCTTTCCTTTTCAAGATGTTATGACCCCATAAAAAGCAGCTAACTGTGCCTTCAATGCATCAAGTTTTTATCACTTTTTCATATGTTATACTTATGAATCAGTTGAATCAAAATTCAAAATATCATATGTTATATCAAAATTAGCTCAAAGTTGGTTAGAAACCAGTTCAAACGTGTTAAAATATGAGTTGACTAAGTACTAAATTGTTATATAGAATTTTTTTACAAAAGCGATCCTGACTAAACTTTTTTGGCAGTTGGGAAAAAGGTTACAAAAGAATAAGAGTAAACTACACCATTAGCCCCCAAGGTTAGGGCGGACTGCGGATACAATCACAAGA
>BQNB010012089.1:10979-75839 GCA_026074375.1 Tanacetum coccineum
AAAAGCATATTCAATTCAGGGAAGAATAAGGCAAGAGTTGGAATGAAGATTCCAAGCTAGATGATAACTGATGAGATGAAGCTCGTGGAGAATTATTGAATGAACGCATAGGACAATTAGCGCCCCTAGGTTACCTAACCCTGATGTGGAAGACGGAGAAGGAAGTGCTCAACGAAAATCTACTGTTATTAGACTTCGTATTCCACCAAGACGATCAACTTTACTTACTCCACCAACACCAATGTCAACTACACCAATTCCAACTGCTACTGAAGTTGAAGACGTAACTTTAAGAGATACAATTCAACTAAGCATTGCTGAGCAGAAAAGTCGTGATGATCTTGAAGCCCATCAAAATGTAGAAAAAGTTAAAGAGCACTTGGTAGCTGAGGAGATTGAGAAAATTGTGGAAGGAACGGAGAGTAAAGATTCAGATGAGGTTAGTAATTCTATTCTTAATAGTCAAAATGATCCCGGCACTAGGTTAGATACCCGGAGTTATAAGGAAAGTCTGAAGGTGGAGAAACCTGCTATTGTACAACCTGTAAGTGTTATTGAAGAGGAGGAAGAATCAGCAGAGGATGATTATGAGTTGAGAAGAAGGGAAAAAGGGAAGAATGTAGAGGAGTCTAGGCATACACCATCCTCTACAACAATTAGATCCCCTAGGATTCATTCTACTCTCATATCTTCGGATATTGAGAAACTCTAGGAATTGACGGTAAACGACCCAACACCTTCATCTTCTACACCATCATTATCTTTGTCAAAATTATCTTCTACACACCCACTCTTATCTTTATTCAAACCTAAGATTGGACGTTTCAAACGATACAAGAGTTTCTTTGATGAGTTGCAAAGACGATATGGCTATTTATTTGGACATCTAAAGACTAGGTTCTTGGCAAGAAAGAAGTTTAATGTGCTTGCTCAACATTTACAAGAGGTCATGGAAGAGTCGTCGCCCAAAATGGTAAATGATCGTGTCAAGGAACTTACCAAGACACAAGTTCCAGTATATATTGCAGAGGGGCTCATAATGGAAAAAACAAAATCAAGCTGATGTGGCGAAGATGATTGTAGATGCAGTTCAACAAGAATGCGAGAATCTTCGGGTATAGATTACTTTTCAAATAAACAATAAGAATTTATGAAGACTTTAATGCTACTGCATTTACACCCTAAGTACGCCGCATAATTTCTCTTGTGCGCCTCACTTACTCAATAAACATTTAATACGTATGCATTTAATCACCAAGTGCACCGCACAATCTTTTGTGTGCGTCGCACTTTCATCCGAATTTCAACCTATAAATAGAGCCTCAAAATCTCTCATTTTCATATCAACATATCATAGAATATAATCAACACACAAAAACATAAACCATCTCTCCCTTTCTCCAAGCATAAACACCATATCTTTTGGAGATTCAAGATCAAAGAACCAAGAATCGAGGAAGAATATCATACTAGTATAATCAAAATAATGAAGTTTGTTATTGAAGCAAGTTATGTTAGAGCACATTAGCCATGAAGGCAAATCTCTCATGACATACACGGTAATGTTGTGATAATTAATAAGCGTTTAGGTGATGATCTTGATCCTCTATAATCTCAATCTTATGTTGCAATCCTAATAATCTTATCTGTCCCTCATTATTTTATCACTTAGATTATATAACATATCGTAAAGGTCAAAGACCGTTTTGTCTATGTGGGTTTTAAAGATTTGTCTATGGTCTTTATCGTTTGTGCCAAGAAATCCACTTTCGTAAATTGATAAACAAATAAGCTTTGATATACTAGTAACTGGATTATTTGAGTGACACATTTGGTCCTATTACCTAATATAATCTGGGTTATTTAAGTTGTTTGTGAAAACATTTTCTGACGAGAAAATCCTTTTTATAAATTAAGGTTCCATCTTCGAGGTCTAATCATTACCAATACTTATAAATTATTTTCAACTATCAGAGTAGTCATCTTTATTATCACTAGTACAACAAAAGTTACTTTCAAAATTGTTAAAGTCTATTTTCTTTCTGATTATTTGAACACTACTCAAATCCCTATAGACGACCTGGTCTTACCTAAAAAGATTATACTACATACGTGGGTTATACTTTTACCCGTATGTTTCCCTATAATAAAATTGGTATTTTCAGTCATTATAAATTTAAAGCTTTTGAAACACATCAAATTTTTTGGCGCAGTTGCCAGGGATTTTTAAGCGGTTCTGTAGTCAACTCTGAAAAATTACTTTAACTCTCCCTCTTTTCAAAAATTGCCGTACAGTTTTCTGGCAAACTGACCCAAACAATTTCTCTTTTAGATGCATACACGTGCTTCCAATTCTAAACTTGTTGAACCGTTACCTGAACCTGAACGTATTCTGCATCAAAGACTTTGTCGACGAAACAGAACAGTTCCATACGATCAAAGAAACAATCCACCTAAACACCCGAGAATTGTCTACCCGCCAATTCTCAACATCAATTACCCCCGTCACTTTCTTGATATTCTTCAAAATTATGATCTAATGGATGATGAACCCATTGGGCTGCCGACCGTGTTGTTGCTCTGACTCCTGGTTCCGCAATCACTATTCCTAAAACCGCAAACGAATTTGCTATTAAAGGTAACCACTTGACTCTCGTCAAAGGAAACCATTTACCAATCCTCATAAACACATTCATGAATTCCTTAGAATCTGCGATATGTTAAAATACAGAGATACCGAGAATGAAGTTGTTCGCCTAATGATGTTTCCCCTATCACTCACTGGAGAAGCAAAAACATGGCTAGACGAACTCAACGAAGGAACTATTAAAACGTGGGATGAACTTCGAACCGCTTTCATTAGCCGATTCTTTCCCCCAGCTCTTTTTGACCGACTCCTCGAAGAAATCCATGCCTTTTCCCAACATGAAATGAATCTCTAACTGATGCTTGGCTTCGTATGAAGGAAATGCTCAGAAATTGCCATGGTCACAATCTGTCCAAAGGTAATATTATCAAAATCTTTTATCATGGTCTCAATGAAATAACCTAATAAGTTCTAAATGTCGCAGCCAGTGGTATTTTCCTCTATAAAACACCAAATCAAGCTTATTAGCTTCTTGAAGATAAAGTCTTACTCAAGCTCGACTGGGCTAAAAATCAAAAAACCAAATCATCTCTTAAGAAAATCGTTGCTTTAGCCGATGAAGGTAACAGTAATTCCGATACTGACAAAATTATGGCCCGAATGGATGCCATGACCATAAAAATGGATGCTCAGTACAAAGAACTCCAATTTAATGTAAAACAGCCAACACCCGATCTTGACGATGATGACATACCTATGTCTCGTGAAGAAGAGGCTAAATTCATGAAAACTTTCCGTAAGACTTATTTTTACAATGATTACCGTGATCGAGACTCAAATCCTGATAATTGGCATTCAAGCGGACAGAATGATTACAACCGAGATAACTGCTGATCCAACACCGATGATAAATCCTATGATCTTCATAGACAATTCAACAATTTCATGAAATATCAGAAATCAACCAATGCTTTTGTCAAAGAGACATTAATGGACCTCAAAACTCAACTCGAAACCGTAACCAAAAATCATCAAGTTTCAATCCAAAATCTTGAAACTAAGTTTGACAGACTCGCTGACAAGCATTCTGGTCGACATTCTGGATCTCTTCCAAGCAACACTCAATCATACCCACGATGTAACAATTCTAAAGCGTATCAACCATCGCAATCTCGTAATGAGCATGTGAATGTCGTATTCACAAGAATTGGTAAATCATATGATCCACCAGATAACCCAAATGATCAACAAAACAATTCTGAAACCCCTGTCAACTTCGATAGCGATGATGAAGGCGATGAACCAACACCATAACCAAAAACTAAACCTCTGAAACCAGTCAAAGAAACACCTCTACCCAAACCATACAAACCAAAGATCTCATATCCTCAACGCCTTAGAAAAGAAAAAATTGAGGCCTAATACGAAAAATTCCTCGACATGATTTGAGCCGTCCGAATCAACGTACCTCTTGTCGACGTCTTAGCCGGAATGCCTAACTATGGAAAATTTCTCAAAAACTAATAAGCAATAAACACAAAATTGAACAAATTTCTGCCGCTTTTCTAAGCGATGAAAGTTCTGCCATTCTTCAAAATAAAGTTCCACCTAAACTTGGAGACCCCAGAAGTTTCCTTATTCCATGCAACTTTACTAAAACTTTCTCATGTAATGCTTTAGCCTACCTTGGTGCTAGCATTAACCATATGCCATATTCCTTATACGTGAAACTATCTCTCGAAACTCTTAAAACTACCAAAATGAGCATAAGATTAGCCGACCGATCATTCCAATACCCTGTTGGAATAGCTAAAAATATGCTCGTTGAAGTTGGTAAATTCACCTCTCCTGCCGATTTTGTTATTCTCAAAATGGAGGAAGATCGCAAAGTTCCTCTCATTTTGGAATGACCCTTTCTTCACACTGCTGATGCAGTAATTCGAGTTAAACAGAAACAACTCAATCTAGGAGTTGGGACTGAACGAATGATCTTTAATATCGACTCTACTATTAAACACTCTTATTCAAACGATGATACCTATTTTAGTATCGATGTTATTGATAAAATCTTAGAAGAAGATTTTGATGCTCTTCTTGACGAAGGAAGCAAAATCCTTCAATCCATCAAAGGAACCCTTCTCGAAGAAGAAATATTTTTTCTGAATTCGATAAATTCATAGCAATGGCTGAAAATAAAAACTATGATTCCGAGCCCGATGAAGAAGAACCGAAATTCGAAAAAATCACCGTCAACACAGATTATAAAATCAAAACTTCTCTCGAAGAACCTCATACGGATCTCGAACTCAAACCTCTTCCTGATAACTTGGAATATGTATTTTTGGAAGAACTCTCTTTTCTTCCTGTAATCATATCATCTCAACTCTCTGCTCAAAACAAAAGTAAACTTATATCTGTCCTTAAAAACATAAAGAAGCATTTGTCTGGAAAACAACAGACATTCCTGGTATCTGCCCATCATTCTGGAAACATAAGATACAACTTCTTGATGACAAGAAACCAGTTGTCCAAAAACAAAAAAGGTTAAATCCAAATATGCAAGAAATTGTTAAGAAAGAAATCGTGAAACTCTTGGATACCGGTATTATTTATCCAATTGCTGATAGTCCTTGGGTTAGTCCTATTCGCTGTGTACCAAAGAAAGGCGGTATTACAGTAGTCACAAATGAAAATGATGAACTTGTCCTAACAAGAACCGTTACGTGTTGGCGAGTATGCATCGGTTATCGTAAACTTAATGAAGCAACCGCAAAAGATCATTTTCTTGCCGTTTATGGATCAAATGTTAGAAAGACTCACAGGAAATAAATATTTCTGTTTCCTCGATGGTTTTTCCAGATATTTCCAAATTCCTATCGATCATAATGACTAAGAAAAAACAACATTCACATGTCCTTTTGGTACATACGCTTATAGGCGAATGCCTTTCGGATTACGTAATGCTCCAGCTACATTCCAAAGGTGCATGTTAGCAATCTTTCACGACATGATTGAAGAATCAGTCGAAGTATTCATGGATGATTTCTCCGTCTTTGGAAACTCTTTTGACTAATGCTTAAACAACCTTGATAAAATACTCCAGCATTGTAAAGATGCTCATCTTGTCCTTAATTAGGAAAAATGTCACTTCATGGTCAAAGAAGGAATTGTGCTTGGACACAAGGTGTCTAGCGCAGGACTTGAAGTCGACAAAGCAAAAATCAACGTAATCTCAAAACTTCCACTATAACCGAGAAAGAACTTATGGTTGTAGTTTTTGCATTCGACAAATTCAGATCCTATCTTATACTATCAAAAACTATTGTTCACGCTGATCACTCAGCTCTTAAACATCAATTTAAGAAACAAGACGCAAAACCCCATCTTATTCGATGGATTCTACTCTTATAAGAATTCGATATAGAAATCAAAGATAAAAAAGGTACAGAAAATGTTGCTGCTGATCACTTATCTATGATTGACAATAACGAGTCAAGTGATGATAGTGAAGTTGACGACAACTTTCTTGGAGAAACCCTTATGGAAGTTAACACCAAAGATGAACCATGGTTCGCAGACTTTGCAAACTATTTGGTCGGTGATGTTATACCAAAAGGAATGACGTACCAACAAAAGAACAAATTCTTCTCTGATCTCAAACACTACTTTTGGGAAGAACCTTATCTTTTCAAAGTATGTTCTGATGGTATGATCAGACGCTATGTATCCGGACCAGAAACCTGAACCATTTTAGATCAATGTCACCATGGACTAACCGATGGACATTATGGACCAAATGTAACTACTAAAAAGGTCTTAGATTTAGGTTTTTACTGGCCAACAATCATAAAATAATCTCATACTCTAGTCCAACTTTGTTAAGCATGCCAAAAGACGGGAAATATATCAAAACGTAATGAATGCCCTTAACCAACATTCAAGTGTGTGGAATTTTCGATATTTGGGGTATCGACTTTATGGGACCATTCCTAAAATCGTATAAGTTTGAATACATTCTGGTTGCTGTCGATTACGTATCTAAATGGGCTGAAGCTCAAGCTTTACCAACCAATGATGCCCGAGTTGTTGTTACTTTTCTAAAGAAACTATTCTGCCATTTCGGAATGCCTAAAGCTCTAATAAGCGACTGAGGTACTCATTTTTGTAACAAGATAATGGAAAAGACTATGAAAAGATATGGAGTTAATCATCGTTTCTCTACATCATACCACCCTTAAACAAGTAGTCAAGTTGGAAACACGAACAGAGCCCTCAAAAGAATTCTTGAAAAGACTATTAAAGATAATCCTGCTATTTGGTCAAGAAAACTTGATGACGCTCTGTGGGCTTTTCGTACTGCTTACAAAACACCAACCGGAAGGGCAAGCGAAACACGAGGAGTGGAAGGTAGAAGTATTCTTCTCGACTTCATATAGGCATGGGTGTCGACTTTATAGAGGACCGCTCCCCAACAACACACCACACGTTTACAAATACATTCTTGAGTCTACTGCTCCGAATACATCTACGATTATCTACATAGGGGGCCAGAAGCTCAATAGCATTTACTCTCTCTCCAAAGTTTCAGAGTTGTTAATACCTCTTCTAAGACAGATACACTATAGTTAGGCCATCTCACAAATTAGCTCACAAAGCGAAATGAGTACACAACACTTCTGTAGCACAAGATAATGCCATAACAAAGACTAGTGCGCAACCGATATGGAGTCTATAAGTCACCGTCTTCTCCCATCGTACCAGCCCTTAAATAAGTGAGTTCAGTAGAGTAAAACCTCGAACACAGAAGCCCTCAAAAGAATAATCTTGAAAATACTAAGTACAGACAATCCTCTAACATTCTCCAAGAAAAACTTTGTCTATATGACTCGTCGGGGGGGGGGAGGGTCTGGGGGAGCTCTTCTGATCGTCACTGCGTTGATCTAAAACACCAGACCTAGCAACACACACATAAACCGGTCACAAACCTCACACAATGCATGGAGAGAAAAATACCTATCTTCTGATCCAGAGATGAAAATGACGTACACCCCAGTCATTACATCGCACTTTCACAACACACTTGCTGTACGATCCGAGACATACCGAGCAGAGCGCTACTTGAGAGTACACGAAGATGGAAGAGGTATATCAGTGTACATGAATTAAGACACGTACTCTCGACACAACACAAGCCTATGAATAAACTCGTCTGACGCCTAGGCAACAAACGACACCGAGTTGAGAGCGAGAGTGAGACGAACGAGCGCGAGCGGAATGACATCTAAGAAAAGAAATCGAACAATGAGAAACAACAAGGTTCTAAGCAGAGATTGCACATCACAGTAATCGAGAGAGAGCGAACCAAAACTCACGACACCACTGACTGATGTTAGCGATCACAAGAGCGTGTGAATGAGAACATCAAAGAGACGCGAGAGCGTGTGAGAGACACTGTTTGACACTCATATAGATTGAAAAGATGGAACTCACACATTTATTGTTAATGAGCCCAATTCCAGCACTCTTAAATCGATCTGTCGAAGGTAGAGAGGATTTTTTATTTGTATTGCTCACAAATAGCGAGGATTGAATGGATCTACACACCGTATAGTATTCTCCACATCAGCAGGATAGCTCTCATCTCAGCTTGTGTCGTCGTCTTATAGTCCTTATCTCACAAAATCACAAATATACGAGATAGTCTTCTGTGAGACGAAAACTACGATGAGAGACACTTAATGTGAGTGTTGGGAGGAAAGACTATCAAATTTAACATCCACATTCCGGTGGCATCCTTTTATTGGTAGATGTGAGCGAGTAACATACTACCACAAAATATAGTATTGGCATGGGAGAGTCACAGGGATGTCACAGGAGGGAGGCTCTAGGGTCTAGCGTGCTTGAGAGAGATACGTAGACTGAGATTTTAGCTACACTGGAACTTCTCATATCTATCAATATAGGAGCGAGCACGATAGGTGCGAACGAGTGATATTGGAGTATCTACTCCATCTTGACTTCGGAGCTCGATTGTATAGTGGGGATGTGTGATTATGGTACAAAGGCGACGAGAGATCGACTTGCGTAGAGAGATTGTGTGACATTAGCATGGGTGGCAGATATGTAGATGAGGTGCAAGAGACTGAGAAGTCTCTCTGGTTCTCTATGTAGCACAGTGCTGACTCATAGACAAGTATTATGCAGTGACAACGAGATACATTTAATTTGGTGAGTTGGTTTGGTGTTAGTTTTGAAGTTTTGTGGTGGAGGGATTGTGTATTTAGGAGGAGGTGTTTGGGATGTGACCGCTAGCTAGGTACGCACCGAGTATTTGGGTATGTATTGTATTATTGGAATGTTATAAGAGAGGGTGGAATTTCTATATGAGTATGACTATGTGTGTGAATTGATTTTGTAGATGGTAAGAGTTGCCTAAGGTGTTAAGTTTGTCTTTGTGGTTGGGGGACACACACATCTTAATAGGGACATTGGGTTTTGGGTGCCTTGGATTGAGTATTGGGGACGATATGAAGTGAGTACACTGACAGTACATGTGGCGTGAAACACAGGTTGGTGTTAGTCAGAAGCAACAATAGTGGAGAGTCAGGGTTCATCTATGGGTGGAGGTGGTGTCTTACGTAGTTGACGAGTGGGTTGAGATGGTCTATGGGGACACACAGACAGTTTACAGAGGTGGAAGGTGATGAGAGGAGTATAGTCACTGGCGTTAGAAGTTGGTCTTGAGATTCAGTGTTTGACAGTTTTTTACTGTTTGGAAAGATTGGTCAACATAGGAGTTATGAGGATTTGAAACAGTGAACTGTGTCAGGAGTTGGTCTATGTTCGGCTAAGTTGGTGGTTGAGGTTAGTGGTTTGAGTTGGATTACTGGGTGCACAGGGAATTGTGCAAGATTGAGTTTAGTATGTTTATTTTGGTGTTGTATGTAGTATTTTTATTGAATTTTCATTTTTTATTGTTGCGTGTGTGATGAGATGGAACATTATTCAGTAACTTTTCTGAGTAAGCGTGGGGCATTTATATGTAGGTTGGTGTGTTGTTATGTTAAACTGATGATTGCTGATATGTGGAACAACACGTGGGGAGACTGGGGGTGGTTACACATTGAATTAGATGGGAGAGAGAGATGTCATAGTGAGCATAGTGTGGGATCTCTTACATCGAATGTGATGTGAGGAGTGCATGACATGTTTCTTCTTTTTACTTGTAATCAGTGACACTAGATTGATGAGAGGTCTGCATATCTAAGTAGTTGGAACTTTGTGATTAAATGGAGAAAGATTATTGGGAGTGGGGATTGTTACGAGTGGGATACATCTGAATTACACGTTGTTGTCTGTGATTTAGACAGAGTTTGGACACGTTATCTTTCACGACAATGTCAGATGTAGAACATAGTAATATGTTTGGATTAGGTGGTATAAATTTGTGAGGAAGACACTTTGATTGATTTAACTAGTGTGGAGGAAGAGATGGAGTGTTGGACAGTTGGTCAGTAAGGGTGGTGGACGTGCAGTGTTGGTGTACAGTAGTGTTATGTGGATAGGGTTTAGGGAGTGTAACATTTAATTATCAGTCTCTTGTATTGAATGGGGATAGTTTTGTTACGTGCAATCGGTGAGACTCCTCGTTTTTCAAGTCTGATTAGTAGTATGTTAATCTATGACACGGTTTGATAATGTGTTTTGTAGATTTTGTTTTTTTTGAGTATCTCAATGGATGTCTCATTTTCTTATAGCGTGGGAATCAATATATTCAAATTGATAGACACGACTAGATAGGTAGTAGCGTCGAAAGAGAGGACATGTTTGGACTGAGTTTGTGTCAGGATTGTTTCACATTTCAGTGTGGGTACATTTGATAGAGAATAGTTCGTTGTGATTTAGTGTGGAGAACAGAATTTTTTAGGGGGAGTAAGGGATATTATTGGGCTGGAGGAGCGTCTTTGAGGTTTTGTTTGGATGTTTCTGATTAGGAGACTCTGTGTGTTTATAATACTGGCGATCGGTAGCTGTTTCTGTGATAGGAGCGAGATTGTGCACACACGTTTTTTTATTATGTACTAGATAGAAAGTGAATAACAACATACTCTTCTGACATGAATTTTGCGTCAGTGTTGTAGTGTGAGTAACTACTTTTATGATAAATGAGTAGACATTGGATGGCACGCACAGATGTCTATGGGATTGGGTTGTGGATGGTGTTACAACACATATATATATCTCAATTGGGGTGGAGGTGTGGGGGGGGGATATATAATAGTTCAGAGAGATATATTAAAAGGTGGGGTGAATCTTTATAAAGGGACATTAAAGAGAAATAGAGTTTATAATGGAGAAGGCAGGTGTTCTGTGTATCAGTGTAGTTGTGTTATATTACACTCTGTCTTATTTTGTTGTATGATTCACTTACGTCTGCAGGGTAGTATTGATTCTTTTATAGTGGGAAGAGTGGACAGGGGGAGGGTGAGTTGATTGGTTTGGCGTTGGTAAGGTCGTCAGGGTGTAATGAGGGTTGGTGCATGGAGAGTGGCGATAGGTAGTAGGACAGGTGGTTGGGTGGTTTAGGGAGATAGTGTTGGGGGAGGTTTATGCTTGGCTGAGACAGACATGGATGAATTAATTGGGGGACATGAACAAAGTGGGTAGGTGACTATTGCGAGTGTGTGGAGGGGAGTGCGGGTGACAAATAGTTGGATTGAGTCTTCTGAGTGTGGTGACGGGGTACAGGTTCGGGATATTGTAAAGGGTTGGTGGTGTTGGGGGGTTTGTATTCTGAGGACTGGGAGTGGTGGAGAGGGGTAGCAGGAGTATTCTGAATACGGTATATGTTTTATGGAGGCTCTAGATTTACATTCTTTCTGATTTGAGGGTGTGTTGTGTAGTGTTAGTGTTAAATGGTTGTCTGGGTATCATAAGGGAGTTGACTTAATTTTGTTTAGGCAGTTTGGAGTAGGAGAGTCTGGTTGGGAGAGGGAGAGTTATGTATGGCTGGTAAGTGTTTGAAGGAGTCGTGTTGTTTGGGAATGGCGGGGTGGAGGCAGTTTGATGGTAATAGGTTAGTGTTTGGAGTGGTGGGTCACACACGATCAATTGGAGTGGAACATCATCAAGATGTAGGTGATCGGGTGGATTTATTATTTGGGTGGGGCCTACATGTAGTAGTGGTTTGAGATCATTGGTGTGGTACACGAGATGGTAGATACACGTTAAATATTGCAATAATTTTGAGTGATGGGAGTGTGAATTATGGGATTTAATTTTTTGTTGTGTACTGTCTGTCTAGGGGGGTTGTAGTCAGTAAAGTGGGGGGGAGGGAGAGGTGGAGAGTACACTCAGATTTTCTCGGAGGTTGGGGGATGTAATGGACTGTTTTGTCACTTTTGAGGGGGTTTCACTATCTATAGATGAGTGTTACTTGACACTAGGTGGGAGACGGTGTGGTGGAGGGATTTATACAGGGTACTCTTCAAGGTGAGTGTTTATGTTATTGAGTGGTGTGAGTAAAGAGTGGAGTGTACAGTTTTCGGATGGGTGGTATTTGGTTGTATGGATTTGAGGATCAAGTCTAGGGATATTGGTACAACATTGATAGAGGCATCACGTGTTTTATGGTTGAGTAATGAGTTTATGATTTTATGTGTTGGTTGACTTTGGTATGGGTTATGTACGAGGGTTGCGTGAGGGGGTGGGGGAGGAGGTCTTTTTTAGGGGTCACATGAGAGAGAGTGGGGGGTGGGGGGGGGGGGGGAATAAAAATATTCAATCGGAGGGGGGGGGTGGCAAAATATTGTTGGTTATTGGGGGGTGGTAATGTGTTAGGTGGGGTGGATGGTGTGTTTTGGGTGGTGTTGTGCATGGTGGTAGTGGTGGTGTGGTGGTTAGTTGATTTGTTAGTGTGGGGATTGATGGGGGAGGTTTGGTTGTTTAGTTTTGGGTATGTGTGGTATATTATTTAAAGTTTTTTATGGTGGTTTATGATTATTGGATGTTGGGTGTGTTAGATTGGTGGATTAGTAAGGTTTTAAATAATAAAAATAAAAGTTTTGAATCATCAAATAACCATTTCAAAGAATATACAATGAACTGTCTAATATTAAATATTGATGTTCAAAGGACCTTAAGAAGTTTCCAAAGCGAAACTTGATAAGTACATGATGTGAATTATGCGTCAAATGTTGAAAAATTGATTGTCAAAAAGCTAAATGGGATTTACTGTTTTCAATACAAAATTGAAATCTGAAAAGTCATCTAATGATATACTCGAAAAATAAATAATTTAAATCAAACGATTTCGAATATGAAAAAGGAGCTTTTTGCACATCAAGAAACCATCTCCATAATGTCACAAGAAAAAGAGGATCAGATTAAGCTTTACAAAACTCGTGAAGACAAATAACTTGATAAGGTCATTGCTTTCGGAAAACAAAGTCAAAGTTTTTGAATGATATTGTATATAAAAACCGGTCAATCTATTCAAACAATGAATATGCTTAATCGTAATTTGTAATAACGAGTTTTCGCAAAACCTGAGTTCCTCAGATCCCTCATACTGTATATTATATAGGTTGGCTAAAAGACGATAATCTTGCTTTAATGATAACCCCTGAATCTGACAGAATGATTCATCTTGCAAAAGAAGGTCAATTAAAATTTAGTGATTTAATCAGACCTTTTGATTATGACCAGTTGAATAATCTTTATGATTTGTTTGTTCCACAACGGGAAAAGTCACCTGAACAATACTATTTTTCAAAAACGTCAAAGATGAGTCATACATCTTCTAATAATGAAATTTCCAAAGAGTCTTTTCATAAACAACAAACTTTGTTAGAAAAATAAATGGATGAATCCATTTCATGGGATCAAAAGTGTAAAATCTCTAAAGAACTTTTCAAGATTAAAAAGAGTGTTGACACGATTTTTGATGGAGTGGAACGTTGCAAACAAACAATTGCTAAAAGAATATATTTTGGTAACATAGATCTTTTCATTCAAAACACAATCGAAGGAAATTTTTGCCCTCAAATTAGAAGAATCAATGAGGACTTAGAAAAATTTCACTTGTGTTTGAACGAGGAAATGGTTGCTGATTTGAGATACTTTAATCCTCTTGAACATGAAGTAGACACTCTCAAATCTCATCTGGAAACTTAAAAAACACAGTTTTTGAATGAAATTGACAAACTTTCAAAGGAATATTATTATGCTGATCACATGAATGCAATACTTGGTGTGTACACTAATTTGGTTGAAGTCACTAATTTGCAATGTGATTATTTAGAAACTTTGGAAAAATATGAACATCTTGAAAAAGAGCTTTCAAAAAGTAGAACAATGTCAAAGAGTTTTAAATCATTTCAAAAACATGCGATTAATCTTGAACTTGATTTACAACAGTGTAAAGAAAAGATAAAAAATGACAAATCTTTCAAAGAAAATCAGTCAAAGGAATTTTTAAAAGAACGTGAACAATACTTTGAAATTCAAGACTTGAAAGCTCAATTACAAGATAAATGAATTGCAATAAGTGAGTTGAAGAAACTCATTGAAAAGATGAAAGGAAAATCTTGATGGAAAGCGTAATTTTGAAAAAGTCCCCATTCAGTTATTCGACAACCGCATGCTTTTAAAAGTTCAAAGAACGAATCATTTTAAAGGAACCGCTATTTGTCCCAATTCTCATTGAAAAGAAAGGAATTTTTCAAAGTCAAAGTCCATGTTACCAAAAAAATTTGTCAAATGAATCTTCGAAACCAGTCAATGGCACAAAATTTTTGCCTCAAAACATTAAGTCAAATCTTAAAGAACACAAATTGATTTGCATCCCAGGAATGTATAAAAGTTCAACACATGAGCCACAATCAAACTAAAGACCACAGTTAGCCTTAATATTAGGAAAACTAAAAACCGTGTCCCTTTCTACATGAATAATTCCACACTAGCTTTAGCAACCACAACTTAAAGAGAAATCGAATGGGAGAAAGTGTCAAGCCTAACAATAGACATGGGAACGAAGCAAGAATTAGAAGACCGGACCTTAGTAATTTAAAGTTTTCAAATAAATAAAAAGTCTGTAACTGCGTGTAATGACAGTTTGAATGCTAAGATCTCGAATGTAAACTTTATTTGTGTTACTTGTGGAAAATGTGTGCTAAATGACAATCATGATTTGTGTGTTCTTCATTATATTAATAGGAGTTATTCTAGTACTAGTACAAGCCAATTTGCTGTGCCTATTTATTACTAGAGAAAAAAAAAAACAAACCCAAGCATAACTGTGAACCCAATCTGTTGCAAACAATCCGCCTAGAAAACATTAGCAAACAGAGACTCCACCAGTCAAGAAACCTAAAAACATAATTAGGAAGATATAAGAGCATGTAGTAGACAACAGTTGGTGGTATCCTAAGTTAACAACCACCACGAATACAAAGGAAACCTAAAGTCCCCCAACAAAAGGAAAAGTCCAACACCCTAATGTTAGTATGCCTCAAGGAAATGCATCTAGAACTGCTAATATTTTAGAACATATGACTCCTAGGTGTTCCACTATGTCCAATACTCCATTGTATTCTAATTCTTTTGCAGCTCGTTGAGATAATTCTATTCATCGTCGACATTAGGCTTGTTGCTCAAAGCACCATGACGGGAAATCTATCTTCAACTTCGAACTAATTTTGTGGATAAATTTTTAGGTACGATTGAAATTTTAGGAATGATCGAGAAATTGCAACCGATTCTTTGGTTATAGGGATTTGGTTTCAAGGAACTATAACTATCAAAAGGGTTAATACCGTTCAAAGGGCTAAATCACAATTTATTCTTTGTCGGTCAATTCTGTGATGCGGATTTAGAAGTTGCTTTTCGGAAGTCTACATGTTATATCCGTGATTTGAAGGGAAATGATATTCTCACAGGTTCTTGTGGCACAAATTTGTATTCCATTACTTTTCAAAACACAACAACTCCTAATCCAATTTGTTTAATAGCCAAAGAAACATCGTCTCAAGCATGGTTATGGCATTGTCGCCTACTCATCTAACTTCGAACCATTAAACCTTTCTTTCAGAAGAATAACATTGTCACTTAACCTCTTGTCCTTCTAAATTAAAATTCGTCGAAGATCATCTTTGTTCTTCTTGTGAATTAGGAAAAGCAAAAAGAAAGTCTTTTCACACTAAGACTACCTCGAGTTCCAAACGACAATTACAATTTCTACACATGGACTTATGTGGTCCTATGCGGGTAGAAAGCATTAATGGAAAGAAATATGTTCTCATCATTGTTGAGGACTACTCCAGATACACTTGGACTCACTTCTTGAGGTCCAAAGATGAAACCCAGCCTGTAGTTCCTCATAACTGGCGTGATGCATAAGAAATCACCTTTTCTCTTTGCATCAACACAGCGCCCAAACCCTTCTTTGAAGCGTCGCAGTATGCGATGAAATCTTCGCTTCCTTCAGGTAATGCAAGGATTGGTGCACTGCACAATTTCTGCTTCAACAGTTGAAAAGCTGCTTCTTGTTTATCACCCCACTCAAACTTGACCTTCTTCTGGGTGAGCTTGGTCATAGGTTTGGCGATCTTCGAAAACCCTTCAATGAATCTTCGATAATACCCAGCAAGACCTAAAAATTGACGAATCTACGTTGGTGACTGATTCGTCAATAATATATATATATATAATATATAAGCAAACACTCAACCAATTACCTTTACACAAGGAATGGTCAAAAGTTCACCAAAATAAAATATATATGTAACCGGAAGTATGATTCCCGGGTCGTTTTGTCCCAACGAGGCTTGAATGGAAAACCGAATGACGGATTGATGATTGATGTTTGAATACAACAAGGTTATGATGGGTTTTCTATTTCTACCAATTAAATATACAAAAACGATTAAATAAAACCTAAAAACGAAAGCTAAATAACTAGAATCCTAAAACGGGCACGAAAAACGAGGGTCAAAAACCTAAATTTTGCAAATTAAACCCTAAAACAAATTTAAAAGCTAAAATAGATTCTAAATGACAAATAACGAAGTTTAAAAAAAACTAGACTAAAAACGGAGGTCGTTTGACCCAAAAACGAGTCAAGACAAGAACGGGAACGAATCCCGTTCTTTAAAAATCAAAAGTTTGAAAAATTATCCCTACAAAACTCTTTCTATTTTTCCTACGTAAATTATGACTAAAATTTTTTTTCTAAAAAAGAAAAATAATTTTTTGATAATTTTTGTATTTTTTATGAATTTTTAAAACTTTTAACGAAATTAAATTATAAAAAATACTAAACTATTTTTAAAAATTCTAAAAAAATTACTAAAATTACTAGACACTAATACTAACCTAAGAAAAATAAGACACCCAAAATTCGGCTTATAAATAAGCCGAAAATAAGCTCGAAAGAGCTTATAGCTTAAAGGGTCAAAAGAGGGTTAAATACTAAACCACTTGGGACTCTAACGTAGAAGTCCCAAGGGCACAGCGGTAAGGGTGTGGTTATAAAAGGGGTGTATTGAGGGTAGAGGCCCGGGTTCGAGTCTTGCTCACCCGGGTTTCCCCTTATCTCCCCTTTTTTTTCAAAACTTTTTACACAAACTTGTTAAGCTCCTTGAGCTTAACAATTTTTATAACTACAACTTTTTGAGATTGCTTATAAATAAGCAGGAAAAAGGGCTTAAAAGTGGCAAAATGGCTTATTAAGCTATAAGTACACTAAGACTTAGAATTTTTAACTAAATAAGCTCAAATAAACTACAACTAACTAAATAAGCTACAAATGGCTTAAGGCCAATCTAATAAGCACAAATTATCAGCTTAAAGTCAAAATCAAGCAAAGAGAAAAGTGAAATAAGCTAAAGGGCTTATAACTGTTTTGCAACAGTTGGGACAGCTTTTGGGGCTTAAATTTAAGCCCCTTAAGCTGTTTTTGAGGACAAGTGGGGCCCACAGCCTTGGACACTTGCCAATAAGCTTCAATAAGCCCCAAAGACTTATTGCTTTGAAACACAAATAAGCCCTCAAACAAGTACCTAAAACTGACAGAGCTAAAAAGAAAGAGCTAAGGATAAAATGGCTTATTTTCCTTGGCTTTTAAGTACAAATAAGTGAATAAAAAAATGCAAATAAGCTGACAAGGCTCAACACTCTAGCTAAATGATCAATTAGGACAAAAGGGGGATCCTTGGAATAAGCCAAATAAGCCAAGAGTTAATGAAATTCTCAGCAATACAAACTTAAGGGTTTGTACTGCAGGCCAAAAAGGCCCTTGAGGCACTCTTAGGGCTTATTTTTAAGTCCTTAGAGTGGGACCCAATAGCTGAGCTTATAGGGACTTATAGCACACCCTATAAGCTCACGAAAAATGCTTTTTAGAAAGAAAATTGTGAGCTTAATGACAGCTTAATGAGGCTGTCAAAACTCTCTTTTGCACCAGGGGAAAATTATGCAATTTTAAAAATAAGCTCTGAAAAACTCAAAATAAGCTAAATACCCTAAAAAGCTATCTAAACTAATGTAACATACCTAATGCAAGAAGAAATAAACAAAAGTAATAAGCCACAAGCTCAAATAAGCTAATTGAGCTTTTGAGCTTAAGGCTATTTGAGCAACAGCCAAAGGCCAATTCTTAGCTTAAAAATAAGCCACCTAATAAGCTCAAAACCAAAAAGTAGCTTAAAACAGATGAAAAGTAGCTTATGTTGAGCTTATGCTCAAAAATTCAAAAGCTTGGACCCACATTTGCTAACTGATAAATGGACTTTAAAATAAGCATTTTTGACTTTTTGAAAGACATGGAACTTTGTTGATAGTTTTAAGAAAAACACAAGTGCCCACAAATGGACTTGACTAATGACTTTTGACACTCAAAAATGACACATTCTAAAACCCACAACTCAGTTTTACAAGAGCTTATCCAATTAAGCTCTTTGCTTCTCTTTCAAAACCAACAGGTTTAAGGACCCAAAGAGAAAACTTGAAAAATACTTTTAGGACTTGAAAACTTGGGAAAACAGACTCACAAGAGCTTGATAATGCCAATCAAAGTTGGCCACATGACCACAACCCATTACCATATCATTTCGACCCATTTTGGGCTTAACCCAAACACCCCTTTAAGTATTGAAATGGCTTTTTAAAGCTGTTTTATGGAGATTTAGGACAAGGGACTTAACAAAAGATAATCACACATCAACATTAAGCACAAATAAGCACAAGACAGTAGCAAATAAGCACTAAAATAAGCAAATCAAAAATCCAACAGTTTACAAAAGCTAAAAGTGACAGTTTTGAAGAAAACTTGCACAATTAGATTCTAAACTACAAGATCTATATTTTAAGCACTAAACAACAATAATAAGCATAAATAAGCATATTGGAACAGGAGATAAGCACAATAAGCTGAAAATAAGCAAATATAAGAAAATGAGCTAAAATGAAGAAAAGAGGACTTACAAAGCCCTTTGCTCTAAACAAGGGGTAATAAGCTATTAAAAGCTTTGTCTACAAGCTCCAGCTTATCAAAGATAAGCTGGTGGTGTCCATAAGCCCTTCCATACTTGGCTTATCTTCCAAAAAGTAAGCTGTGGTAATTGAGAGTGGACCCTTTTTTTTATTTTTGTATTTTCTACTTAACTTTTTAGTTTACTCAATGAAGATAGCTTATAAATAAGCTATTCTAAGAGCTTTTTAACCTCTCTTTAACACAATTTAACCACTTAACACTTGGAGTTTAGAGATTGAAGTTTAACTTAAATACCTCACAATTTCATTAAACTTTAAAATTGATACAATGCTGAAAGAAAAAGCTTAATAAGCTGAAAATAAGTAAAATGACTTAATGAAAATTACAAGTAGACTAAGATTAAGCTAAGATGCCTTTAAGGCTTACACTTGGCCCTATTTATACAAAAACGAGCTAGGTCTTGGTCTTCAAAGTGTGTTTCTTCATTGAGACAAAAAACAAAGTGTGTTACTTGTGTGAGTGGTTTAGCAAAAGCTAATCTTGGCCTTTAAATCTTCATGTGCTTCTTTTGAGTCCATCTAAGCCGTCGAATTAAGCTTGGGGAGTGGGGGATTGCCAAGTTGGCACTTTTGTAGCTGGGAAAGTTTAGTGGAGGAGGGGGGTGATGTTTATCCATGGTGTTGAAGGGTTGCAGGGTAAAAGAGGTGGTGGTTAACCCGTGAGGGGTTTGGGGGGAAAAATGGGCGGGAAAAGTGGTTTGGGTTTAACAGGAAAGGGTTTGGGGTGATGGTAAAATTGGTCCCTTATCCTTATAAGGTTTATTGCAATTATGGTCCTTGTGGTGATATAATTTTGGAGAAATGGCAGGATTGGCCCTCAAAGGTTATTAGTGGTTTTGCATTTTTCGTCCTTTTGGTAATACAAGTATGAGGGGTTGGCAGGAATGCCCCTCTACTTGTATTTTCAGTAAATTGCAAATTCCACCCTTGTAGTCTTTTTCTTCTTTTAATACACTTAGGGATTTGTCATTTTTGGTCCCTCAAGTTATATTTCTTCTGATTTTGACTTCTTCTTGACTTCGACTTTGTCGGGGCTGACTTTGACTTTGACTGTTTGACTTTTCTATTGACTTTTTGACTTGATTGACTTTTGGCTTCGATTTGGCTTTGTCTTCACATACTTTTCCATTCCGTGCTCAGTTTTGTCGTTTTTGGCTTTGTTTTTCGTCCTTTTGTTTGATATCCGTTTCCTGCATAATACAAATGCAAAACAAACATATATTTGGCAGTTTCTGTCTGTTTTTGGTCTTTTAAGTACATTTTTAATGGAAAAAGGTATGTGTAATTTAGCACATACCAATGTACATATTCATCATCAAAAAAAAAATTGTTTTCCAAGACATGTCTTCCGTTTATCGATAACATTTACGGTCCTAGAAATGTCATTCAATAATGACACGGGCCTTTAAATGAAGCTCGAACGGAAGTTCAAACTTTTCAAAACATGTCTAAATGGCTTGCAGTTATTTCAGACTGCAACCCGGTTTTCAAAATGAGGAAAGCTCGTCGCCAAAAAGACGGCTGTTCCTAACAACGGGTGATTCAGTTCTCCCGGGCATGGATTACTTTATATCCGTGCATCCTCGATCTAATGTACGTGTCAGTGCATTATTTCTTGATTAAGAAGAGAAGTCTTCTTTTATCCTTATAATTTTCCGTCTATGATTCTTCAGAAAATTATTTGGATGTCACATGGTGGTTTAATCTTACTTTTGAAAATCAATCGGACTTGAATTTCACAAAAAATTTGACACTCAATCAACGACTACAGCTCTTTAAATAGAAAACGGGTCATTGATTGAGGGGGAGAGTAGTGTTCAAATTTATGACATCTAACGGGCATTTTAACAATTTGTATACATAATTGAGAAAGATTTGGTAACTAACGGGGTTATGGTTTAAGGGGGAGTCAAACTTGAGTTAACTCAAAAGGGCTGAATGTGTCTGTTATATGCAAGTATAGGGTCTTATGTGCTATTTGCTATATGTTTCCTAGGCTTGTTAAATATAAAGGACCAAATGTGCCATTTATGCAATTTCTTATTACCCTTAGTTGCCATTAAACCTTAGATGAAAAGATATAAGAAAAGGAGGGGCCAACTTTGCCAATAGATGAAAGTATTACCTAGGTATATTATCTAGTTGCGTTTTGACTTAGTCAAATCACCCAAGACCAGTCAAACTCAATACTCTCTCATTCCAAAACTCACTGTCCTTGCGATTTGCCTCGTGTGTGATCTTCAGGGTGATTTTGTGGTTAGGTAAGGATTACTTAATGTTGTCTAACATCTAAACATGCTTTGTTGTTAACACCATGGCCTGAAATTTGTTAAATCATTTGTTGTGTAGTCGTTCGAGCTCATTCATCATCAAATAATTGGTTAGTGTTTCTATTTGGGATTTGATTGCTGGGTTAAATGTTAACATCACACATGATGCCTCGATGTTGTCTTAATTGAACTTCCAATAGATATTTTAGGGTCCTTTTGTGATTTTCGTAGCTTGCTTGACGTTTTAGTCAAAACCATAGTCGTTCGAGGTGTGTAGTGACACTAGGTTGATTGATTATATGCTGAGTAAGCAACTTAGAGTGTATGTCATAACCCAGATATGCCTTGGAAATTTTAGTGAGTGAGTTAGAATTTGCCAAGTTTGTTGTTTCATGGTTGCGTTTTGATGTTTCTTGGTTGCGTTTTGATGTTTCTTGGTTGCGGTTTGATGTTTCTTGGCTGCGTTTTGATTAAGCATTATTGATTGCGTTTTGCCATAACAGTCTTGGATGCGTTTTGCCTCATAGTTGTTGGTTGCGTTTTGATCAGAAATTCATGGTTGCGTTTTGTTTAGGAACTCTTGACTGCGTTTAGATTAGGAAATAATGGTTGCGTCTTGCCTATATTTTCGTGATTACGTTTTGCCTGTAGTGCTATTGGTTGCATTTTGATAAGAACGACTAGATTGCGTTTTGGTTGGATAACCATGTTGCGTTTTGCCCATTAAGATGCAATTGCGTTTTGAAGATTTAACCATTTAACAGGAACAAAATGCAGTCATTGCGTTTTGTATAGAAGACACTTCAAATATTTAAATAAGTAAAACCCCTATTTCGAAAATTTCTTAAATGGTTGCGTTTTGCTTATTTTAAATATAATAGTGCTTGCGTTTTGATTGTTGCATTTTGCCTAGTGCGTTTGGGGTGATTGTGTTTTGCTTTTACTGCGTTTTGACTAGTTTTCTAATAAAATAATCATTGCGTTTTGCTGCATTGCGTTTTGGATCTTGAGTATTCTACTGATTGCGTTTTGCTTATAGTAACGTATCCCTTGCGTTTTGTCTCTCATTGCTTGTAAACTGTTATCGGGTCTTGTGGTTTAGTCAATGTGTTAAGTCTTCTCTTACAAGAGTCAACTTCCGTTGCTTCAAGAGTTGACTTTAATTATTGACCATCACCATAATATGATCTAGATGTCCTTTCCCTAGATATAATCCATAACTGATTAGCTCCTATCTGTATGCCCATCGTTCTGTGAATGTGATTGTGTAAATATAATGGCTGATGTTAATGCTCCAGTTGAACAAGCACAAACTGTGGCACCATCCACTCGTACTAATGAACAAATCTTGCCTCGCATTAGATGGGTGCAAATAGGGAAAAGCAACTGCTATTTGGATGCTGAAAAGTCACAAAGCAACCCAATCTACAAGATTGCGGTGGACATTCTGAAGCATACCAACTTCTTCAGAGCGTTTACCGCCTCTTCGATAATACCAACTATCTATATTCAGCAGTTCTGGGATACTATTTGCTATGACAGAACCGACGGGGGTTACAAGTGTCAACTGGATGAGCAATGGTTCAACCTCACTAAATACACACTCATAGATGCTCTTCAGATCACGCCAGTCAACAACAAGGCTTTTTCTTCCCCTCCAACTCAGGATACTCTTATCAACTTTGTCAACGATCTGGGTTATCCAAAAGAAGTCAAACACTTATCAAATGTCGTAACTAATGACATGTTCCAACCGTAGAGAGCACTCACGACAATCATTAATCTATGCCTTACGGGAAAGACTTCTGGGTTTGAAAGGCCAAGAGCTATAGTGTTGCAGATTCTTTGGGGCATCATCAATCGAGCTCATATCGATTATGCAGAAAGGATGTGGGAAGAATTCACTCAATCCATCCATACTTTCACGGAAGACAAAAAGAATCTGGCACAACATACTTAGGGAAAGAAGAAAGCCACTCTCATTGTGATCCTAAGTGTGAGGTTCACCAAACTGATTATCTTTCATCTGCAACGCAAGCACAAGTTCCATCCAAGACCAGAGTCTCCCCTTCATTTGCCTACTGAAGAACCCATTCTGGGATATCTCAAATTTAGTGCCAAGGGAACTAAAAGGGAAGTCTTTGGGATGCCTATTTCGAATGAACTCATCACTGATGACATTCGAGGAGCAGATTACTATGATGCTTATTTGGAGAAAGTAGCCAAGCATCAAAGATATCTTGCTGGTGAAGAAGTTAGTGATCTTAACTCTCCTGCACCAAAACCTGTAAAATCAACCAAACCCAAGGTAACCAAGAAAGCTAAACCTGTAGCACCTAAAGCAGCAACCAAGAAACCTCAACTAGCACCAACCAAGCCTAAGGAGAAGAAACGAAAGCAGGCTAAGGAAACCACTAAAGCAACACTGCCAGCCAAACAAGCTAAAGCTGGGAAGGTGGTAAAGAAGCGAACTCTTAAGAGATCTCAATAGTTGGTCGATGAGTTTGTTGATGAGGGTATTCCATTGACTGAACCTGAGTTTGGTGACTTAGAGGCTGATATGCAAAGGACTATTGAAGAAAGTCTGAAGGATGCTCATGGTGCACCTCGGGGTCCTCTTCCACCTGTGGTGTTCAGGGAAACTGATACTGGAAAGTTTCAACCACTCCCAGAGGTAGAGGGAAAGGGAAAGGAGAAAGTCGGTGCTGAGCAAGCTGCTCATGTTCTACTCAATCTTCAAACTCCAAAGAAAAAGATCCCAGCTAAACAATACATCTTTCAGAGACGTACTTTTAAACAAGATGAAGGCCAGGCTGGACTAAACCCTGGTAATGATACAGTGTCTCAACCTCAATCAACTCCTGTTGTTCATGCTGAACATGAAGTGCCTCCAGTAGTCAAAAGTGGTGCTCAAGAAGAAGGCCAGGTTTAGACCAACCCTGTACAAAAATGAAGGCCATGCTTTTTCAAAACTTATGAGTCTTTAATTCCCTTGATGAACACTTAGCTACTTTTCGAGGTTATTAGTCGAGGGGGATCGAGATTCTTAGTTTTCTAAGTGCTTACTTCATAGCATTGCGTGAGGACACGACAATGTCTTAGTATGGGGGATTTTGGTATGCGTTTAATTACACATACTTTTCACCATTAAAATCGGACTTAAATGACCAAAAACGTACCAAAAATACATTGTATTTGTATGTTTTCACTTATATTGTGTAGGAAACGGATATCCGACAAAAGGACGAAAAATCAAGCCAAAAACGACAAAACCGAGCATGGAATGGAAAAGCGTAGAAAAGCCAAAGTCAAATCGAAGCCAAAGTCAAAGCCAAGAAGACATCAAGTCAAAGAAAATACAACTTTAGGGACCAAAATTGCCAAACCCTAAAGTTGTAAAACTACAAGGACTAAAGTTGCAATTATGGATAATATAACTTTAGGGGCCATTTCTGCCAAACCCCTAAAGTTATACACCAAAAGGACCATTTTTGCAAAACACATATATAACTTGAAGGGCTGTTTTTGCCAAATCCAAAATTCAAAACACCACAAGGACCACCAGTGTAATACAACAATACACTTTCAAGGGCCAATCCTACCAAATCCATTAAAAGTTACACACCAAGGACGATTCGTGTAATACTACATTACAACCTTAGGGACTAAACTTGCCCTTTACCCAAACATATACCCTGCACCCTTTATAACATATACCCTGCACCCTTAAACCCTTGTTTCCCGTTAAACCCTGAACCTCATGTATTGTTCCTTGTCTTCTACCTCACACCCTGCAACAAGAGACAAATAACCACCCCCACAACAAAAACAGCTTAACCCCACCCCCACATGGGCTTACAATACACGCTGGCAATCTTAAGTGGTTTTATTGGACGAATACAAATGAAGGGCTAGGATCATAAGGAGTGGGCAGCAAGCTAAATGAAGGGTCAAGATTGAGGCTTTGAAGCCTCTCAGCAAGCTAACACAACAAACACAAAGCAAAGGCCTTGACAACATATAAAAAAGATAGAAGACAGGAAACGAAGGAAGATAGAGGAGTAGTTTTAAATTTAGTTGTATTTTTTTTATGTCTTTAAATTATGTTTTTAACTCTGTCTCTTTCATTTTAAGCATTTGTAATCTTTTTTAATGAAGCTCAAGTTTTAAGTTTTTATAAAAAATATCATTTTCTTTATATTACTGAATCTGTTAATCCTTGCTTATACCAGTGTTATTGTCTGTTAAAGTTGTCTTATTGATGCTTATCATTGTTATGTGTAATCTTGTTTTGCCTTAAAACAGCTTAACCAAGTTTAAAAAATGGTAAACTGTCCTTTTAAGGGGTGTTTGGGTCAAGGGCTGAAAACGGGTCAAAGTGGGTCAATTTAGAGTTAAATCTGTTTGGGTCACTTAGTTACTTTTGACAATCCTTAATTTTGTCCTAAGTCAAGTTTTTACAAGTGTTAAATTAGTTTTTCAAAGTCTTAAGGTTATTTATCAAAAAGTTCATGTCTACTAGTATTATTGGTTTCAAACTGCTTACTTGAAATTTACTTCTTTAAGTGTAGATTTTGTGTATTGAGAGAGGTCTATTAGCATCAACATACATCTGTTTTGAGTTGTCATTATTTTTTTTAGAAGTCGTAGGCTGCATATAACCTCTTCTTTTAACTTTCAATATCCAAAAAGCAAACCATGACAGTCATTTTGATGTGCTCTTTCTCTAGCTTAATTCTTGTCTAAATTCCTAAATTTCAGTTCCTACATGTTCCTTGGGAGCTAGTATAAATCTATTTTCAGTTATTGGTGAGAGTTGTTTAGCTTAAGTTTTAACCAATTAGCCCTTAGAAACTTATAAAAACATGCCCTGGTGCAACAGCCTATTTCAAAAGCCCTTTTCATAGCTTATTTTTTTAGTTCAAACTTTATTTTCTTTGCCTTTTTAGAAAGCCTATAAGCTAGGTTATAAGCCCATATAAGCCTTTAGCCCTTAAGAGTTCATCTAGTGGCTTAAAAATCAATCCCAAATCTGTCCATAGGATGTTTTGTTCTTAGTTTGAGCCCTTAGTAGCTTATTTGCTTATTTCTGTTTTCTACTTATTTTTCTTTGGCTTATCTTAGTTTAAAATTGCTTATTAGGATTAGGTTCCCATCTTCCTTAGCTTATTCTCCTCCCCTTAGCTTAAGTTGCCTTTAAGTCCTCTAAGTTTAGCTTAGGATTAGGATTTTGCCTTAAATAAGTTTGCTTATTTTTCTTGCTTATTTTCCTATTCCTTTGTGCTTAATTCTGTTTACTTTGGCTTATTTAGTATAGATACCATCTGTTATAGCTTATCCTTGATTAGTTTAGCTTATTTACCCCTTAGTGTGCTTATTAGTTAGCTTATGCATTCCTTAGTTAAATTAGTGTAATCTGCCTGTTTGGTTAGCTTATTTCCCAGCTTATTTTAGCTTTTCTCAAAAAGTCATCTTTTTAATTTTGTTTATTATTGTCTGTTTTATAGATGTGTAAAAAGAAAAATGAAAAAAAAATGTTTTAAAAAAAAGGGTGAGGCCAGGACTCGAACCTGCGACCTCCCCCTTTACATAGCAACACCTCACACACTCACACTCTACCGCTGTGCTACATTAGCTCATCCGGTAGAGTGTGAGTTTATTTATCTTTTAACCCTTCTTGGCCCATTAAGCTTATAAGCCATTTTTGATTTTTAACTGCTTATTCCAATAAGCTGGCGACCCCAGCTTATTTTTCTTAGGTTAGGCTTTGTTTAAGCTATTTTTCACTTTTTTCAGATTTTTATAAAATCGTTTAGTATTTTTTATAATTTATTTAGATTAAAATCTTAATTAATTCATAATAAATAAATTAAAAGTCAAAAAAATATAAATCTTTTTTTTTAAATTTTCTTTTATCGTTTAGGACCTAGGAAAAATAAATTTGCATCCGTAGGGTTAATATTTTAAGATTTCGTTTTTTAAAGAACGGGATTAAAATCCCGTTCTCATTTTCTCGTTTTAAGCTTAATTTACCTCCGTTTTTGGTCTAGTTTTTTTATTCTTTCTTTTTAGTCACTTATAGCTTATTAAAAGTAAAAAATTCACTTTAGGATTAATTTTTCATATTTTAGGTTTTTAGTCGCGTTCGATTTTAATTTTCGTTCTCGTTTTTGTGATTTAAGCTAAATTGCCTCAATTTGATGCTTTCGTAGACTTAGGATTTCATTTTTATGCCTAATTCATGCTTCCCGTAAGCTTTTTCGTAGTTTTAGGTTTAAATTCCCGTTTTCGCATTTTTCTTAAATTGCTTTTGTTTAGGGTTTTCTTTTATTCGTTTTTGCATATTATTAGTAGTTTTAGAAACTCAACCCCATATCTTTTCCATACAAGCATTGATATTCAAACCAACTTTTGATTTTCCATTCACGCCTCGTCAGGGAAGGACGACCCGGGTCCGGTTTTAAACTTTGTGGATAACGAAGTGAGAAACCGATACTTCCAGTTTACTATACTACTATCATTGATATTATCCTCTTTGTCATATATATTCATATAATTACTTATATTTATATATAAGTGGTAAAAGGACGAAATCAATTTTTGGCGTCGTTGCCGGGGAGGCTGTGAAACGATTTTCGTGTCTGTTTGACGATTAGTGTTTGAAGACCCTTCTCTCGTGAAGTTAATTTTCCCGTTTGTGAATATTTTCTTTTATTTATAAAAATATAAAACACAAAAATATTTTTTATTTTCTTTTATTAATATTAGTATAAGATAAATAAAAAAAATAAAGAAAAAAAAACCAAAAATATAAAAACATTATCCTTAATTATCAATAAAAAATCACCATCAAAATAATGCTTTCAATTGAAGCATTATCATAATAAGTTCCCGAACAAAATATTTAAAACTTGCCTTTGTGTCACTTGTGAAATACGGCTCACCTTTAATTGATAAACAAACTATAAAAGGTATAAGGAGGGTTTTCCTAGGCACTACTACCCGAAAGGCGAAGGTTTTAATAGCTTCGCGCTTTACCCGCTCCTGCCGCTCCTTTGTAGTTTTTCTTTAAGAGCTACCTGTTGAAACAAGTTGATTATTGGTTTAAGTTGTCTTATCTCATTTTGCCCGTTAATAAAATATGTTGCTTAAAAAACTTAAAAAGCCAAAAATAATCTTCTTTTTCTTCTTATCTATTTAATTCTTTTCTTAACCCTCGATTGTTTAATTCTTATGGCGTCACTCGATCGTTGTTTGAATCCCCTTTACGCGATTAAAGAGTGTTCGTCTTATGGAAATTTGCACACTAAAGATTGTGGTTGTTCAAAAGGGAGTCTGGAAGACAAGATTCTTGTTCCCGTACTCGACTTGTCTCAACGACCCCTTAAAATTAAAAAAATGTGTCTCGATTGTGGAGACCCGGTTCATGGTCTATATTGTCGACAATGTGCTCTAATACGAAAGACATTGGAGGAAGTTTTTCAAGATTTCCAAGACACTTCCAAATCATCCGATACGAAACTACTTTATGTAATCAAAGCCATTCGTTGTCCCAAACAAGCCCCGTGTAAATCTCAACAAAGTCCTCCACAAATTAACCACAATTATTTGTTACGAGGTGGTGATTCGTTAGACTATATCTTTGTCAACAATGTACTTGTAAGTCTTGTGGGAAAGGTGCTCATTATGGTTACAATTGTCCACCGCAAATTCCGATTATCTCTAATCCGGAACCATGCTACAATCAAAACCTTAATGAGATCCTACAAAATTTGCAAAGTTTGCAACAACAATGTCTTTTTGGTACGTGCCAACAATGTGGTTGTAATGAATATGATGGAGTTTGTTTCTATTGTACTGTTGGAAATGGAACACCAATCAATTTTTCAACTTCGTCTCTTCTAAACGATTCTCCAATGTATGCAAACCATCCTCTACAACCCCAATACTACCAAACTCTTGTTGAGTTATGTGGGAACGATTCCATTACGGTTACATTGTTCACCTTCAAGTCCCGTTTTTTTATTATTTTTTTGTTTGTCTACAATCAGGACCCGTGTTTCAATCAAAACTTTGATTATTTTCCACAAACTTCACCAAGTTTTCCACAACAATATTCTTGTTGTGAAAATTGCGGGGGTCCTCATGAGACTTTTCAATGTCAACCGATGAATGAAGACTATTATCATGAGCAAAATTCTTGCTATGATTCTAATTCTTTCGGCTTTGACCAAACTCAACCCCCGCAATATACCGTCAATCATCCAATCTTCAATGCTCAAAATGACTTTCTCAATTCTCAAAACAAGCTTATGGAGCAAATGACATCCATATGTGATATGGTTGGTCAATATATGCAAAAGAAGGAAGAAGAAAAGCGAATTGCGGAAGAGCAAGCGGCTAAAGATCGATATTGGAAGATTCCCATTTGCTACGATGATGACGAGGACTATACCATTGCAATCGCACCCGTCTTACCGACCAAGGAGCCCGTTAACTCTCTAAGTATGGGGGACGAGCATCTTGACACTATTCCGGCAACGGAATCGGACGAAGTAATAAAGTCTAGTGTTGAGAACCTTGTCCCAATCCCAAGTGAGTCCGAGGGTATTCCCGACAGTGTGTGTGATATGCCTCTTTGTAACAATCCTACCCCTCTTGAAGCTTTCAAAGAACACTCTGAGACTATCATCGATTCCAACAATGATTATTCTTCGAGTGATGACGATTCTTATGAGAACATCGATTATGTCGATGCATCACCTCCCGATGCTGAGATCGTCAGCTTAGAGGTGGTGGAGATTGTTATCCCGGAAGTTGGAGGGATTGATGATGATATTCTTCTAACAATCAAAGACGATATCCTTCGTGAAAAATTGTTGAATGTCAATCTTCTTATTGCTAACATCGAAGCATTAAAAGATAATCCCGTTCCATCTTCCGATTTTGTAATCAAGTCTCCCTCCACCTTCCCTAACTCTTTCTTGGAGGAGACTAACACCTTTGATAATTCTTCACCCGAATTTGAAACTTTCCGCTTTGATTTGGAAGAGAAGAGTAGTGGCAGTACCACTACCCGTTCTGATTATTCTCTTCCGAATTATGAAGCTTTCTATTCTGATGACGATCATATTAAAGAAAAGAGTAGTGGTAGTACCACTACTCATGCTGATTTTTCCCAATATGATTCGTTCATCTTGGATCTTTCGATCAATCCATTTCCTCCTACCGATAGGAGTGATTTTTATCATGAGGAGTTCGCCGATGAACTCGTTCACATCATATCTCCACCGGAGTATGATTGTTTCTGCTTTAAGAATGAGCCCGAGCTGGGCAATCTTACTATAGATGTGGTGGAAGATATTTTTCCAACAAGAGAACCAAGAGTTCATGTGCCTAATGTTTTGCCCACCCATCTCACCCTTGACCTGGATCTGGATTTCATACTTTTAAGTAAACCTCTCTTCGCTTATATTGTATGGATCTTTCTTCCATTTCTCACGTATCCCGTTGCTCCACCATATCTTCTCTCCTGTGGGAATGAAGATACCATTTTTGACCCCGACATTTCCGTTTATCACTCTTTTATGCTGGGTGTATCTCATCGGAGTGGGACTTTCATGAAATTCAATGTTTATCCAAACCACTTGAATGAAAGTCCGATGGAGATTTTATCTTCCACTTGCTCCCCCATGGACCAATGAATTCGGGGTCGAGTCAAGCTTGTGACTCGGTTAACAAAAACAAGGCGCTTCATGGGTGGCAACCCATGCTTATCCATTCTATCTTCTTTCTATTTGCTAATAAGCGTTGTGTGTTGTGTTGAGGCTCGCCTTTTTCCATTATCCGTGTTTTTGTGTTTTGTGGTTTATTGTCCAGGATGTTCTGGATTTTGAAGCCTCTCGTGCTCGCGGTTTTGTCCTTTAATCACAAGAGCTTTAAATCCTGAGCTTCATTTTAGGAAATCCGATATCCTAATCTAATCGACTAACGTTTATCTCTAGCATAATTCATAAACGGCTTAGGATTTACGTAGAGACCCTTCGTAAAACGTGAGGACAATGTTCATTCTAGTATGGGGGATCTTTCGATTATGATTATCCTGCAGCCATTGTTTTTTACGTAATCCCATTTTTACCACCAAAATTTCAAAAAAAATGAAAATTTTAAAATTTTCAAAATAAATAAGTATTTATGTCCACAATTTTGACTTTCCTGCTGGGTAGAATAAGAATAAATTTTGACTCGATCGAGCGTGTTGAGCTCTAGCTTGTTCCTTAAATTTAGACTAAGCGTTCCGCGAATATTCGCGAAGAACGAAAAATGATAGGTTAATTATGAGTTGAATGCTAAACAAGGATTATTTGAAATCTTAAGAGCTCTGTGTGTAATATGTCGCTTTTCTCCATAAGCTCTTAAACCTGATTAATATACGTGCTACTTTTGGAGATTAAACTTAAATCAATAATTTTTTTATGTATCATATAGCAAAAAACTTTGCCTAAGTCTCAAATTATACTAATTTTTCAAAAAGAAGTCGTTGTCCAATATTGAAAAAAATTTTATTGAATAGTTGAATGGTTAGTCGTATATTTAGAAAATTGAGCAACTTCATTTGTACAAAAGATGTGTTTCTTGTTAAATGATACTATATTAGACTATGTAAAAACTATGAAAAAGCTCATATCTAGGTTTTCCTTATTATTTGACTTCTAAATATAAGTCAAATGTAGTTGAAGCACATGTGGTCATAAACCAAGGTTTATGAGCCAAGATTATTTTATTATGTGGCATGACCGGTTAGACCATCCCGAGTCAATGATGATGCGAAATATATAGAAGAACAATATGTTTCTTCAAAGATAAATCTAATTGTTCTCGATGGAAGTTAATTGTTCATCTATCACCATCAAATTACAGTGAGGACTTTGTTCTATAAAGTTTTGGAAAAATATAAAGGAGATGTATGTAGGCCTATACATCCGCAATGTAGATCATTTTGAGTTTTAAAAATTGATGCATCGTCAAAATGATCATCAAATACGCAAATTAAAGTTAGCGTGGTTAGTGGCTCGACTTATGAAATGCGAGCACGATTTTATAAATTATAATATTGAGAATGGTGGTGAACACTTCCAAGTAGTGGGCGATTATTAGAAAAAGTATTGTACTTAAAGGTAGCCCATGTTCATACGCGAATTGCTTTTTTTGAAACGTTTATAAAACGTCTTCAGTTGATTGCAAAGCCAATAATTATGAGAACAAAATAGTTTATGGGGCATGTTATAGCATATTAATTCACATCTTGCCAACAATATATCATGATACCTCCCCGTTATAATGGTTTTTCGTACCAAACCATATAGTTCCCATGTGAAATATTATAAATATGAAATATATAGTAAATCCACCACAATGCACAAAATATGATATTAAGAGTGATAATTCATTCAGAGGAAGAATGAGTAGTAGGAAATTTGGAATGAATTATGATAATATAAATGGTGATCCTCACACCAACGAATATGAACTTGAAGTTCAAGGGATGGTATGCGTTTAATTACACATACTTTTCACCATTAAAATCGGACTTAAATGACCAAAAACGTACAAAAAATACATTGTATTTGTATGTTTTCACTTATATTGTGCAGGAAACGGATATCCGACAAAAGGACGAAAAATCAAGCCAAAAACGACAAAACCGAGCACGGAATGGAAAAGCGTGGAAAAGCCAAAGTCAAATCGAAGCCAAAGTCAAAGCCAAGAAGACATCAAGTCAAAGAAAATACAACTTTAGGGACCAAAATTGCCAAACCCTAAAGTTGTAAAACTACAAGGACTAAAGTTGCAATTATGGATAATATAACTTTAGGGGCCATTTCTGCCAAACCCCTAAAGTTATACACCAAAAGGACCATTTTTGAAAAACACATATATAACTTGAAGGGCTGTTTTTGCCAAATCCAAAATTCAAAACACCACAAGGACCACCAATGTAATACAACAATACACTTTCAAGGGCCAATCCTGCCAAATCCATTAAAAGTTACACACCAAGGACGATTCGTGTAATACTACATTTCAACCTTAGGGACTAAACTTGCCCTTTACCCAAACATATACCCTGCACCCTTTATAACATATACCCTGCACCCTTAAACCCTTGTTTCCCGCCAAACCCTGAACCCCATGTACTGTTCCTTGTCTTCTACCTCACACCCTGCAACAAGAGACAAATAACCACCCCCACAACAAAAACAGCTTAACCCCACCTCTACATGGGCTTACAATACACGCTGGCAATCTTGAGCTATTTTATTGGACGAATACAAATGAAGGGCTAGGATCATAAGGAGTGGGCAACAAGCTAAATGAAGGGTCAAGATTGAGGCTTTGAAGCCTCTTAGCAAGCTAACACAACAAACACAAAGCAAAGGCCTTGACAACATATATAAGAAGATAGAAGGCAGGAAACGAAAAAAGATAGAGGAGTAGTTTTAATTTTAGTTGTATTTTTTTATGTCTTTAAATTATGTTTTTAACTCTGTCTCTTTCATTTTAAGCATTTGTAATCTTTTTTAATGAAGCTCAAGTTTTAAGTTTTTATAAAAATTGTCATTTTCTTTATATTACTGAATCTGTTAATCCTTGCTTATACCAGTGTTATTGTCTGTTAAAGTTGTCTTATTGATGCTTATCATTGTTATGTGTAATCTTGTTTTGCCTTAAAACAGCTTAACCAAGTTTAAAAATGGTAAACTGCCCTTTTAAGGGGTGTTTGGGTCAAGGGCTGAAAACGGGTCAAAGTGGGTCAATTTAGAGTTAAATCTGTTTGGGTCACTTAGTTACTTTTGACAATCCTTAATTCTGTCCTAAGTCAAGTTTTTACAAGTGTTAAATTAGTTTTTCAAAGTCTTAAGGTTATTTCTCAAAAAGTTCATGTCTGCTACTATTATTGGTTTCAAACTGCTTACTTGAAATTTACTTCTTTAAGTGTAGATTTTGTGTGTTGAGAGAGGTCTATTAGCATCAACATACATCTGTTTTGAGTTGTCATTTTTTTTCAGAAGTCTTAGGCTGCATATGACCTCTTCTTTTAACTTTCAATATCCAAAAAGCAAACCATGACTGTCATTTTGATGTGCTCTTTCTCTAGCTTAATTCTTGTCTAAATTCCTGAATTTCAGTTCCTACATGTTCCTTGGGAGCTAGTATAAATCTGTTTTCAGTTATTGGTAGGAGTTGTTTAGCTTAAGTTTTAACCAATTAGCCCTTAGAAACTTATAAAAACATGCCCTGGTGCAACAGCCTATTTCAAAAGCCCTTTTCATAGCTTATTTTTTTAGTTCAAACTTTATTTTCTTTGCCTTTTTAGAAAGCCTATAAGCTAGGTTATAAGCCCATATAAGCCTTTAGCCCTTAAGAGTTCATCTAGTGGCTTAAAAATTAAGCCCAAATCTGTCCATAGGATGTTTTGTTCTTAGTTTGAGCCCTTAGTAGCTTATTTGCTTATTTCTGTTTTCTACTTATTTTTCTTTGGCTTATCTTAGTTTAAAATTGCTTATTAGGATTAGGTTCCCATCTTCCTTAGCTTATTCTCCTCCCCTTAGCTTAAGTTGCCTTTAAGTCCTCTAAGTTTAGCTTAGGATTAGGATTTTGCCTTAAATAAGTTCTGCCTTCTTTTGTTGCTTATTTTTCTTGCTTATTTTCCTATTCCTTTGTGCTTAATTCTGTTTACTTTGGCTTATTTAGTATAGATACCATCTGTTATAGCTTATCCTTGATTAGTTTAGCTTATTTACCCCTTAGTGTGCTTATTAGTTAGCTTATGCATTCCTTAGTTAAATTAGTGTAATAACTGCCACTTTTTGGTTTGCTTATTTTAGCTTATTTATAAGTCCTGGTAAAAAGTCTAGGTACAAAAGTTTCTTATTTATGTGAGTAGTTTAAGTTTTAAAAAGAAAATTGAAAAAAAATGTTTTATAAAAAGAGAGAGGCCCAGGCTCGAACCCTGGACCTCCCTCTTTATACCAACACCCTAACACACAAACTCATACCGCTGTGCTACAATAGCTCATCCGGTATGAGTTTGCTTTATTAATTGTATAAGCCCTTCTTGGCCCATTAAGCTTATAAGCCATTTTTGATTTTTAACTGCTTATTCCAATAAGCTGGCGACCCCAGCTTATTTTTCCTAGGTTAGGCTTTGTTTAAGCTATTTTTCACTTTTTTTTAGATTTTTATAAAATCGTTTAGTATTTTTTTAATTTATTTAGATTAAAATCTTAATTAATTCATAATAAATAAATTAAAAGTCAAAAAAATATAAATCTTTTTTTTTAAATTTTCTTTTATCGTTTAGGACCTAGGAAAAATAAATTTGCATCCGTAGGGTTAATATTTTAAGATTTCGTTTTTTAAAGAACGAGATTAAAATCCAGTTCTCGTTTTCTCGTTTTAAGCTTAATTTACCTCCGTTTTCGGTCTAGTTTTTTTATTCTTTCTTTTTAGTCACTTATAGCTTATTAAAAGTAAAAAATTCACTTTAGGATTAATTTTTCATATTTTAGGTTTTTAGTCGCGTTCGTTTTTAATTTCCGTTCTCGTTTTTGTGATTTAAGCCTAATTGCCTTAATTTTATGTTCTCGTAGACTTAGGATTTCCTTCTTATGCCTTATTTATGCTTCCCGTATAATTTCAAGATATTCATTTGCCTTTTTATGCTTTCCCGTAGTTTTAGGTTTAAATTCCCGTTTTTCGCGTTTTTCTTAAATAGCTTTTGTTTAGGGTTTTCTTTTATTCGTTTTTGCATATTGTTAGTAGTTTTAGAAACTCAACCCCATATCTTTTCCATTCAAGCATTGATTTTCAAAACTGACTCTCGATTTTCCATTCACGCCTCGTCAGGGAAGAACGACCCGGGTCCGGTTTTAAACTTTGTGGATAACGAAGTGAGAAACCGATACTTCCCGGTTTACTACAATTGATTTTATTGATTTTTGAGATTATCCTTATTATATATTTATATTTATTTATTTATATATATTAAAGGTTAGTTTCAATTAAATCATGAGCCATGATGATGATGATGATGTGGACTCCAATGACTTTATAAATGCCCTTACGGGATTAAGCACCTGAGAATACATGCTTAAAAGTGTCAACATAAAGTTGGTGAGTTCATAGGTTTAATCAAATAGTAATGTGGACCGCAAGATTTAAAGTGTATGACTATTGTAACATATACAATATCGCAGAAAAGTAATTATGATTGCACTAAGCACATTACACCAAAGCTAAACAAAGTTATATATACGAATCAATGCAAAGTGAGTTGCCCGAGTAGGTGTCCAACCCAAGACCACATAGTGTTTCGACGTGGTATACGTCCATTAGATCGGTACCTTCAATACAAGTAAGCACTATTTACCCGAACGAGAATGTTAATCCCAATAGATCTATTGATAACACTCGCGCTTACAACAAGTAAATAACGGTTCATGATAGTGGGCATAGCGGGTTATCGGTACTTAGGCTAATCTGTAATTATGTAAAATGTACTTGCGTCCAAAAGTAAAACAAGTAATGTATCTCACCCCGAGATTTGCAAAACATTCGTAAAAACAAGTAAAAGCGAGGCTATGAAACTCACCTCAAGCAAATCGTGCAACAGCAAAAGTACGATCAAGTATGTAATGGTGCAACTTCTAACCGCAACCTAAATGATGTATGCATGGTTTAGGATGATAAAAATGAAATGCGCGATGCAAATGAGTCCTTTTGACTATTTATCACCTTGACACATTTGTGTTTGATTTTCAAAGTCAAACCAAGTTTTTCGTAAAAAGTCAACATTTTAAATAAAAAGTTTCTAACACTTTATAAGAAAATTTGTCCAACTTGGAGAGTCGTACATCGCTCGTTTCTTAATATTTCCGTCTAATATCCCACAAGGTTTACAAAATGTCTTTTAACCATTTTACGCGACTCGAACCTTTAACACTCAAAAATCGGCCTAAAGTGGTGTGATCAAATACTTTTAAGAAAATAAGACTTTAACATTTTTAAAAGTTAAGTTTTTGTTAAAACTCTAAATGGGCATAACTTATTCGTTATAAGCATGATTTCAGTGATTAAAGCGGCCACGCGAATGTAATAACGACTACTTTCTATTTCTCAATCTCAGTGTTGCAAAACCCGACTCTTATTGCCAAAAACACGCCATAAACAAATCCTATCAGCCACTATATAAACTATACAATACCACTTTATTTCACCAACAAATCCGACCACACTTCTCTAACCTAAACCAACGCCTTCCAATAACATAGATATTTACACAACGTTTACAAGCATCTAAGTGTACTTTTTATTTATATATTATATATACAGACTTTTTAAGGTAGTTTTATAAAATAAGTGTGTCGCTTTTATAAAACAAAAGTTTGTAGTTTTTATAAAATAAAAAGTGTGTAGCTTTTTATAAAACAAAAGTGTAGATGATAAATAAATGCATTAAAGTGATGTGAAAAGTATAGGAAACGAAAAGAGATGTTTTACTTATAAGAATGAAGAAAGGTGGATGAAAAATATAACCCGAATCACTCTAAAAACAACCCGAATGAATCAACCAATACACCACTAGTATAAATATTAACCCGTATCTTGAAGATCAAATAAAAATGAACACCCTTGGTGGGTCTTGTGGTGGCGTCGAACCAAAGAAAGAAGAAGAGAGAAAGAGGGAAAATTTGCTATGTGTTTTTGTGTGTGTGAATGAAATGATCAAATGACTAGGTGTAATGTATATATAGATAGCTTGGCACATGCTTGTGGGGTTCAAATCCCACACAAGACAAAACATGGTGGAGAGAAAATAGGGAAAGGACTAGTGATGGTTAAGAATTTTGGGAGACCATTTGTACAAAATGCAAGACCGCCAAAAACATTCCAATGTGGTGTAGGAGTGGTTCGGTTGAGCAACAAGGGGAGGGGGACCAAAGCATTTTTCAAAATTTGATTTTTCTTGAGAGTATAAATATCTAGATATTTATCTTGGAGATATAGTTACATGCATGTATGCATGCATGCGAATGCAATATGGACTCTTTTACGTAACCCGTAAAATATACGTACGCGACATATAAAAATATGCTCGTAAAGTCATAACACGCTATTCATGAGTAGACTAAACTTATTCTAAAGCCGGAACACATCCGAAGATGTTTTTGCAAAAACGCGAGATAACCTCCCGATTATTAGTTAAAGTAACCAAGTAAATGTTAAAAGTGAAAATAGCATGTTAATAGTCAAATATTAACCGGGAAAAAAATGGCCATTTTCACATCCCGTGACCTCCTCACAAAACCCCCATCCTCACGCGTGAGGACCAATGCATAAGCCAAAACTCACACACCACAAAGTGGTAAATAAGCGCACGAAGGTGAGCAACTCAACTTTCGGGTAGTGTGCAAATGTGGGACCCCTTGCATGCAAACGGTAACAATTTAAAAAAAAAAGTTTTCCCCACTACCATTTTTTACCTATAAATACCCCTTAAACTTTAACATTTTTTAACACAACTTCTATTTATTTATTCTCTACTCTGATTATCATTTTGGTAACAAAATGTCTCAACAAAATACTCCTCGCAACACAAACCCTCAATAACGAAGGACAACCCGAGACACTCCACGACACCGAAAGGAACATTCAGTCTCTGAAATGCTCCACTGGCAACCCAACAACGACAATAAATCAACTTCAGAGCACCACAATTCATTTAGCCAAACAAACCATAATACAAACCCAACCATACAATAACCCGCCATTTGCACACCCATATAGATAACCAAACAACATGTTTGGCCCTTACAAATACGATTAACAACATACCATTGGCGGTTCTTGATGTGGTCGCTGTAAATGCAACAGGTTTTACAACTCCCTAGGAAGAGCACCTAACCGTTGAAGTGTAGTAAGGTAAGACTTAGGGGTTGTTATCGTTCTCTAGGAAAATAGGTTGGGAAGGCGCGAATTAAATGTAACTAAGGTCTAAGGGTTAAAAGAAGATTATTTTTATGTTTTTATATTTTTTATAAAGCAAGTAAAATCTCGGGTTTTGAAAGGGGTTTGATTTAAACTAATTAAACTACTTCTAATTTTAATAAAACAATTATACAATGGAGTGTATTTACCTAGGATGCACTACTTGCTAGCTATCCAATTCTACCTATTGCTTTGTCACTCTTGCGATGTAATGTGTAAGTATTTCCTAATTCATGAACGAATTACACGAACCCGCTGTCTATGTAATATTCCGTTAAGACAATGCACAAGTAAGGTAGTATGAAGACTATTTCAAGGCCCCTAAGAGTATATTACATGCAATAAAACACATAAGAAGGGTCAACCCTATTAGATGTAAGGTAGTATGAAGACTGTTAATGATGTTATCCTTTCTACACAATCGCGTTTCCCTAGACATCTATGCTAATGTAATATTTTATAGCCAGTTTTCTAAAGCCTAACGCGCATACTCATCAATAAGAAGCAATAGGAGATAAGAATTATAAACTATTTCATGCAATCATAAGTAAATACTAATGGATATAGCCTAACATGTTAAAGAGACGCGAAGAATAATAATTAATCAAACAACACATAGACATATTGAAAGATTAAGAGATAAAGAACTTCACTTGATTAAAACATGAGTATAAGGCTGATACAAGAGGGTTTTCACACCCTAAAAACGACCTTAAAAGCTACTAAACTCGAACCTTAATTATGAAGGTCATCTCCTAAAATTTTCACACTTAAAACCCTAAAAACGAGTTTGTATATATAGAAAATAGGCCGTGACGGCGTCACTTTATAATCCTGACGCCGTCGCTTCGTCGAATCTTCTAGGGTTTCACTATGTCGGTTAAGTTCTGACGCCGTCACAAAAGTCTTGACACCGTGCGCATTTTCTTCATCGACTTTGGTGTAGAGTTGTAATCTGGTCTGTTTCTTCCTAAATTGAGTCCAGTTCATGTGTATTTCCTCTAAGAGCTTCCCAAATGCTAAAAACACAAAAAGAAATGATTAGGCACGTATTTTAGAGATATTTGCATGAATTGGAGGGTTACATGACCTTGAAAAAGTGTATTAAATGACACCTCATCAAATACCCCTAAACTTGGGATTTGCTTGTCCTCAAGAAAATAGGCTTTTCTACCTAGACAATAGCAATATCGGGGGCATTTAACTTACTTTTCAAAGATAGTTTATGGCACAACCTATTCGACCTCGTAATTAAAAGCACAAAAAATATACACTAGCACCTCACAATAAGTGTTTGGATCCTCTCTTTCTCTCAGGTGTATAATGAATTATAACAATAATTGAAAATGGGAAAATAACACTCATTACCCGTCATAGCATACAAATTACTATATTCTTGATAAAGGATCAAAAACCTTCAGCGCAATGGCGTAAGCACCTAGGAATTACTATCAAAGAGGTCTATAAAATGTTGTGATGTATGGGTGTAAGTTAAATGGAAACGGATAGATGGGATATATTTTGGTGGATTTAGGGGGGGTGGTGAGTTAATTAAATACAAGAATACACGTGATTGCGTTGCTAAGCCAAGGCTCGACTAAACTAGGACAAAGATATACAAACTTTACAACTAACTATCTTGATATATACATGAACATAAGCAAAATGGCAGCCCGTACATTTTTTTCTCTTTTTTTATACATTTTCTTTTTCTGATTCTTTTTCTCTTTTTTATATATATACATTTTTTTCAAACACTTTTGCCCTGCAGTTTGCTGAAACTTAATAATACATGACTTGGGGTTTATAACTGCAGCCCTACACTTGAGTTTTAGAACTCATAATTACAAACTAACTAATGACCCGATTGCGAGGATCAACATAACATGGAGCGTATTACGCACATATAGGGGATAATAAATTGACTTTTCTTCCCCATCTCTTCGTAATAAAAACTACCATGAGTCTCAATCGTCCCAAAACTGTATACACTAATCATAAGACTCGACTTAGCAACCATGTACTCAAGTAAAAATTAACAAGGCTTATAACAATAATATACTAAAAGCGAGTACATACAAGGAAGGCTAAGGCAATTTGGATGTAACAATGGGTTAAGGGTGTAAACAATGCTCTTCATTGATAATCTGGAATCAACCAGAAATTTATTAGAACTGTGAAAAGGATAAGGCTCGTAAGGGGTGAACTAAGGGGTATCGTTGCACTAAAATATTAGTTGCGAATCAAGGGTGTGGGTATAGGACACACTATATGATCGGGGAGACCATCATAACAAATACAAGTTTAAAATAAGGGTTTAATGACGCATAGTGCCTCCTATCATTTAGAGCAGAATCCTAATCACACAAGTGCGATCGTCACAAAGCCGGTCTTAGGATGAATCACAAAAAACAGAGTTCTAGCATTTAATACACTAACGTACACTCTCATATTAGTGTTTTAAAACCGATACCAATGCTCCAGAAAAGGTGACAAAATTACACATGCACGATCAAATCCATGAATGCGACACATGTAATTGCTCAATCCTTAACTTGAGAAAGCTAAAGGTGAAACTGTCTTAGGTATCAAAGATGGATACCTGAATTCCTAAAGATCTAGGGGCGAACCTCACATTTTTGGGTGGAATTTTTAAAGTGGTAAGGTTTTTGTGCTAGTCATATATTTTCTATCCATGAAACGCTAATAATACTCAATTTTCATTGGTATGTGCCATAAAAAATTTTAAATTTGGGTCAAAATTACTTTCTACGCTATGTTTCAGTAAGCAAATGCAATTGAAGGAATAGTTTCTAAGGCTTATTTCCCCTACACTTATTTTGAACATTGTCCCCAATGTTCTTACAAGTATCCGAATAAACGAATAAAGAGAAAGAAAAAGTGTAAAGAAACTAGTACTCCCTTGATTTTGCTCAATAATAGTGAAGAAACAAATGATCCCCACTAAATCATCATCCAAGAATCTTCCACATGAAACTCCTAAAAACTCCCGGGCTTTTCCTTATCAAATATAACATGCGAATCAAAGACAAGAAACAACTACACCAAGCGTAAAATTCTATGGGAGATGATATACATATAAACCTCATTAACTAAGTTTATACTCTACGAAAGCAATAAAGATAGGATGTATGTATTAATGTAATTATGGCTTTCTGCAAGAGTTAGAGATTACAAATTCTAGAAATTAAACAAAAAAAATTCAAAAATTCAAAAAACACAAAAAATTTTAATTGCAGGCTGGTGACGCCGTCTCAAGGGTCTGTAAAACTTTTTGCTTCATTTTTCTTGGAAATTTTTTTGCACAATAATCTTATTAGTTATTTCCTAGAAAAATTTACTGCATAGGCCACAAAAACGATTAGTACAAACATATGGCTCGAAACAAGCACACGACACAAGACGCGAATTAAACTAAACTATTTATCATGTTTGAAATCATTCTTAGAAACCAGATATTTTTTTCTCCCCTACACTTATTTTATGCAAAATACCTTTGATTGTAATTAAGACAAGGTTAAAAACAAAACAAAGCATCATCACATATAACTCAAACATATAAGAATAAACAATAAAGAATAAAACACATGACACTCCTAAATTGCATAGAAATAAAAGATTGGGTTGCCTCCCAATAAGCACTTGTTTTTGTTTGAGTCACGACCCAGACTTTACGCTTATTTAACGTGTAAAAATGAGGGCTCCCTTACATTTAGAATTAAGTGCGGGTGATACTTGCGATACACACCATTTTAATGGAAGTATGCCACGTAGAGTGAAGGTGGTGTGTGAATGGTCAAGGGTTTTACTACCTTCATCTTAAAACTACCCGGACTATATGGGCTGATGGGTGGGTCGGTTCCTCTTTTGTCTCCTAGATTTACATTTAAGAGTAAAAAATTGGGTAAAAGTTGAGGCTCCGATTCATCAACACTAGGAACTTCCCTAGAACTAAGAAAAAGGTCATGACTACAAGTATTCAAGCCTATATCCTCTAGTTATGTTTGGTCAAAAGGTTATACCTCCATCAGGATTCCTATAGTCTTTTCTACTTCTTTCGGATAAGTCACGGGTGGTGTGTATACATTAAATGATGGAGGGGCTTGAGATTCAAAGTTCGTGTTTTCAAAACCTAGGTCTTGTTGTTCACGGTACTCATGTTTGGCTAAATTCTCCTCATTTGTTTTCTTAGGTAGTGACTTAAGTGATTCTATCAATTCATCCAACTTATGGTTTAAGGCGAGGGTGTTCACCATAAGATTTTGATACACTGGACACTTTTCCTAAGGGCCTCACTAAATATATTTGATCCTGAACACGAGGGTTGATCATAAAAATCCATCCTAGGTAAAGGCTCATATGGTGCATAGATTTCCCTAAGTGAGGTATTATATGGGTATGGTGGTGTGAGTGGAAAGGGTGGTAATTATGGATTCGCGTTCTTCATGATAGAGAATGGAAGAGTTAATGGAAATTACAAAACCAACACACAAAGAAAAAGATAGACTACGAGAAAGCTAATTGATAAGAAATTAAAATTTCACTCGATAGGAATCAAGTGAGTAGACCTAAGGTAAATAAAATTCAAAACCTAACTATTCCCTAGCAACGGCGCCAAAAACTTGATGCGGTCCTTGTAAACGCAACAGGTTTTACAACTCTCTAGGCAGAGCACCTAACCATTGTAGTGTAGTAAGGTAGACGCGGGTATTGTTATTGTTCTCTAGGGGAATAGGTTGAGAAGGCTTGAAATAAATGTAACTAAGGTCTAAGGGTTGAAAAAAGATTATTTTTTGTGTTTTTGTATTTTTTAGAAAGCAAGTAAAATCTTGGGTTTTAAAAGGGGTTTGTTTTAAACTAATTAAACTACTAATTCTAATAAAACAATTATACAATGAAGCGTATTTACCTAGGATGCACTACTTCTTGCTAACTATCCAATTCTACCTATTGATTTGTCAAGCTTGTGATGTAATGTGTAAGTATTTCCTAATTCATGAACGAATTATACGAACCCGCCATCTATGTAATATTCTGTTAAGACAACACGCAAGTAAGGCAGTATGAAGACTATTACAAGGCCCCTAATAGTATATTACATGCATTAAAACACTTAATAGGGATCAACCATATTAGAGGTAAGGTATTATAAAGACTGTTATCGATGGTATCCTTTCTACACAATCGCGTTTCCCTTGAGGTCTATGCTAATGTAATATTTTATATCTAGTTTTCTAAAGCCTAATGTGCACACTCATCAACAAGAAGCAATAGAAGATAAGAATTATAAACTATAATCAATTAAACTCATTGAATTTGTCATGCCTTGATGCGTATTTTATTTTAAGATATATTTTATTCAAGTTTTAAATTTATAAAACTCGATTCACCTAACAAACGCACTAACGGGCAAAGAACTCAATCGTAAGTAGTGTAGAGATGGTAAATCTGAGGTTGTCCCAAGAGCTAAGTGTCAATTAGTTTTAATTTGAAGTGTCACATTTTAAAAGTAGTTTTAAGATTGATTTTGAGATTAACAAGAAAGTAAATATACAAAAATTAAAAGAGATAGAAGTAATCAGGGAGAAAGGCGTGCTAATCTAGCCATTTCATTAATACTGTTACAAATACGTTTTCCTGTGTAATGTTACATCATGGATTCATTGGTGGTTTCTAAAGTCGACATACCTAAATAGATATATTTAGTTTGCTTTATAATTCCTGCGATATCAAATCCCTCGAAAGTCATGAAGGTAGGGCAACCAGGTCATAGTGATTAATCCTAACTATCCCAAGAACTATTCTAATAACCTATACAGATTATTAAGCCTCTTTGAAAGAGTTCCTGTTCTTTTTAAGTATATTAAGTGATAGAGGCGGTAACAGGGTGAGTTCCTACACTAGGGTTAGGATAATCACCCAACCCTAGTACCTTGCTAATCCTACATTCAAGTGGTAATCTAATAACAAGATTAACATGATCTAAACCACTCAGAATAAACATTATAACGATAGTAAATTCATGACTAGGCCAGCACTTGAAGTGCTTAGCTGCTCATAGCAACAACACCGCAAGAATTAATAAAGATAATCATGGATGGAATTATCCCTTGGACTTCTGGTGGAATTCTTCAAGCTTTGGAGGCCTTGATCACCCCTTAGATCTGTGGTAGAATGGTTGATGTCGAAGTGGCTGAATGAGGCCTCTATTTATAGTTTTCTAATATGTTACGGCATAACCTTTTAGAGGTTTACGTCGTAAACTACTGACGTGCACTTTCTATCTTGCAGGCTTAAAGGATGTTACGGCTTAATCAAGTGTCCACGTTACGTCATAATGCACGACTCAGATGACTCATCCTTCCATAATAATAATGTTATAGCGTAAACCTTACGTGTGGTTACGCCGCAATCTCGCTGGGTGACGTGTCTTGTCTTGAATATATTACGACGTAACACTATCATAGGGGTTACGCCGTAAAGCCTCGTAAGAATCCGTGTTTTCTTCATTTTTACGTCCTTTTTCCTGTGTTTCTTGTCACATACTTGCTCTTTACCTGAAAATAACAAAATAACCGTAAAAGTATCGAATTCAAGTATTTATAAGACAATTGCAAGTATTTTTAGGGGAAAATTGACACTAAAAAGTATCAAATATTTGATGTTATCAAATATTCCCCACTTGACTTCTGCTTGACCTCAAGTAGACCTGTGAGAATAGTTTATAAAAAGATCTCTCCGATTTAACACAAAGAAATGAATCTATAAAAAAACTTATGCTAGAAACATCAATGTCGAACACCTCACAAAAAAGGGATCAAAAATCACTCAACTCTCAACTAGTCTAAGTGTTCATTTTCGGGGTGTAATATCATATAAATACGTACTAGCCGTACGAATATAATATTAAGTATCCCGTTAGATATAAAAATTTACTTTAGGAAAAGTAATAATTAAATCTTCTGGAGTCGTATCCCAACGAGAATTGAATTTGAGATTTACGTTAATGTTTCTAGTTTGATGCTTGATTATCTTTTTGTTTTGGTTGTAAATTATACCAATGATATAATAATAAACTAAATTATAACTAAATAATAATAAGCAAGACAAATAAATCTAAGATATGAATAAAAAAAATATGTTTGTCAAATGAGGCGAAAATATCATTAAATGTGAAAGAAAGACTTAATCAAGAATTAGTACCCGTTTAAAAAACTATTTTCTCACAACGTTGGTTTTATTGAAAACAATCCCTTATTTTGATACAAATTATTCGCTTTAATGATGACGAATTAATACTCTTAAAAATATTATTTTCTCACAACGTTGGTTTATTTTGAAAATAATATCTTATATAAGCATTAATTACTAGATTTGATGTTTGACTATTTCTCCGGCTTTTGCCTTTTGAAATAATCAAATAAGAAATCTAAATAATCTGAAGATTATTAATAACAAATCTCTTTTTAATCCACACTTAAATCACTAGTCGCTACTCACTTAACAAGCATACATAAATCTACTCGCTAAGCATGACAACTAAGCTAACAATAATAAGCATAGCAATAATGACAATCATATTAAGCTAAATAAACTAAAACTATTAATTATGAAAAAGAGAAAATAAAGTAGAACCCGAATGTCGAAACCGATATGAAATAAACCACCCGATTATATAAACTAGACTTAATGCAAACTTTATTTCTTTATTAGACTTTATTTTACTAATTAGATTATAAAGTTGTGAACTTTATATCCTAATAAGCTTGTAAAATCTAATTAAGCTCTAAACTTAGGGATAAGACTAGCTTATACAACCCATAAGCTCCTCGCGTCATGTGAAGAACTGAGTTCACCATCTCAAAATAAGCAAATGATGAGCCGAAACTATATTTAGTGAAGATCATAATATAGTGAAAACGGTTAAAAAAAAGGTGAAGATCAGAATATAGCCGAAACTATATTTAATTACCTCTAACTAACGACTAACTAGTCACTAATCACTAATTTATAAAACAACTGTTTAAAAAAAAGGTGAAGATCAGAATATAGTGAAAACGGTTTCGTAAAAGTAAATAAATTCGGTATTGAAATGATCATTTTAGTATAAAATCACCTTTTTAGTACTCTCTCTAAGTTTCTTAGTAACAAAATAAGGAGATGGAATCAAAATATATAAATACTAGACTATAGACCCGCGGGTTTCGCCGGTGACAATAAAAATTTGTATTGTAAGTGAAATAAAATCATACAATATAAAGAATCACGCTCATAAAAAAACATTTTTTGAATGCATCTTTTAAAGGTAACTTTTAGCATGTTTGACCCGTTTCCCATTTAACTCAACTTTGTGATTTGACCCATTTGAAATAAAACACAACCCTGTTTCAGTGATTCACAGGCAAATGGATACATCAAAGAAAAGTATGACACTCTTGTGTAAAGTCAAAATTTGGAACAACTACATCAGCAAACAAATGTAAAGCATATTCAAATTAGCCAGACACGTCAATGGTATGCACTTATTGCATAAATGTTGGTTAATAGTCATTTAAATTTTTACAAGTAACATAATACTTTTCTTCTATTCGCTATTTACTCTACTTTCTTAATGTTCAACCTAAAAGTTCTCATATGTATATATCTATACTACATTAGTGGAAATCAATATTAAATGACGAAAAATAAATTACACCAAATTTTGACAATCTTTAGCCAAAAATGCAAGGCCCCCCTCCATGCTTGATCCTGATGCGACCACAACACATACAATGGCAGCAGCTGATGACTCGCCAAGGGTGTTGTATCTTGATTCAAGCAAGCAAAAAACAAATTAGTATAACGAATATGATAGAAAACATCACCAATGCTGCACAATCGAAATCTTCACCTGCAGTTCCAAATATGCGCTAAGCCCAAATTACTTTTGTCCCTAACCAATCAGTTGTACGGCATTTAGAAAAAAAATATAAGCAAGACTACCACTATAAGTTCTTTGGCTAAATTAGATGTAGCTAAATATATCTAAAATTCATTTGTAAAATAATATTGTTAATAGATCTAACCAACTGATTACCTGATACAATGAGTATCGCTTTCTGCGAAAAAAATAACCTGCCAAATGAGTATCTATTCCAAGCATACCTAAAGGTATTTTAGCTTAACATTTGAGTGAAATGAATAGAATAAAGTCTAATGCATCATCGAGCACGTGCACTGAGGCAATCAGATGTAACCGTAATGATGCAACCCCTTTTTCCTAGTCAACTTATCTAGAAGTTGCGACTATGCTCCCACTTAGAAGGTGTAGGAATCTCACATTAAACCAAGTTAATAGCAAAAAAGTATTAGATTTTAAGAACGCAGCCAAAATTTGTTACTCATTATTCTCACTCAGAACCAATTATATGCTTAAAAATATGCAATCCCAAACATCTTTATAATCTGCAAAATTGTGGCAGCAGGAAATTTAAGGTTAGGAGCTTTAGTTTTACTCCAAGACATTTTTAAATTTCATAATTCACACTCAAATGAGTATAAAAGTGGCCTATTTATTCTATGCATCTAAATGTATCTATAATTAACACTCAAAAGTATAAAAGTGTCTAGGTTATTAGAATATTGTTCGAATCTTAGATGAAAAGATGGTCATATAGAAAACATAAGCATATTTGAATTCGTCACGTTGTCATTTTGAATACGAAAGGAATCCAAATGTGTATCCTTGCGGTGACTTGAAGTTAAGGTTCACAACAACTTTTTATAATAATGGTATCATTCGAAGTGCCATCAGTAACTTGGGGTTAGAGTGAATTGGCATCCGTAATTCTAGTGGCAGCGTCATTTCTGTTTTGTAAATCAATTGCTTATGCTATCGAACCAGAAGTAGCACCAACATGTCGTTTGGTATTCCCATTTTCAGAACGTACCACACCTTATGATAATAGTGATTTTACAATTTAATAAATTAGAAAAAAGCAAAGAAAAAGTGACATACTTCTGGTTGGTCTCTCTCAGAAGTAAGTTGCTTTACAGTCTAATTCGATTGTCTTTAAATAGCTTAAACATAATGTGTTCTATCTCTTCACGTTCATGTATGCTGCAGAACAAAGATCTGAATTCCTTGTAATTTTACACCATTCATGTTTTTCAAATGAAGAGAGCTTGACTTCTGAATGTATCTACACTTCATGTGACCATAATTCAACTTCTGAATATCTAGAATATGATGGCACTACAACATGACAAAAATAGTTTATTAAACTCGGGCTTGAACAACCAAATTAGGACATGTGTACGCACATGTGCAATTATGGTGTAACACCGATAATGAGCATGTTATGTTATTCTCTATTACATGTTAATTATAAAGTTCAAAATTCCAAGCATACCTAAAGGTATTTTAACTTAACATTTAAGTGAAATGAACAGAATAAAGTGTCGATCTAATGCATCATCGATCGCGTGCACTGAGGCAATTAGATATATCCGTAATGATGCAGCCCCTTTTTCCTAGTCAACTTATCCAGAAGTTGCGACTATGCTTCTACTTGGAAGGTGTAGAAATCTGAAATTAAACCAAGTTAATAGCAAAAAAGTATTATATTTTAAAAACACACCAGAAATTTATTACTCATCATTCACACTCAGAAACGATTATAAGCTTAAAAATATGCAATCCCAAACATCTTTATAATCTGCAAAATTGTGTCAGCTGGAAATTTGAAATTAAGAGCTTTAATTTTACGCCAAGACATTTTTAAATTTCATATTTGTATCATTTCAGAGAAAAGCAGGCTTATGAATTTACATTTTCTTTCATAGTGGGATTTCAAGAAATAACTTCAAAGGATACATACAATTTTTCGGGTTGACCCAATAAGACACATAATGTAAGCCACTTTTCCATCATCTTGAATGCAAGTCATGATATAAAATTATAATTTATTTTACCAAACCAAGTATCTTTGTACTATAGTAGACATACATGCAGCATGATACAATTAAACAGGATATTATAATAAGCAATGCATAATTATGAAATGGTTACCGCAAATGATGGACTTTGCACCGCCATTGTTACATAGAACCAAATAAGATTGATAGAAATGTTGTCATCAAATTTAAAGCAAGTAAGAATGAAAATGGACTAAAGCTGCAAACGCCGGTAAGCATAAAGAAAGTGTGAAACAATGGAAGCAGTTGAGTGCACATTAACCGTGTTAAATGTGGCTCAACTTACACCAACTGGTTCCAAGCAGTGTGTTGCAGCTTTCTTGTAAAATCAAATATCAAGTAATAAGATGCTCATTAGCAGGATTACCATAGTCTAAATAGTACCAACATGGCATAATCATCTAAAAGAGACCAAGATCCACATTCCACAATACCAAGAACCCAGAGAACTTTTACCCTACGCATCGCGATTTCCATTGAAGTTTCCTTAGAACTTTTACCCTACGCATCGCGATTTCCTTTGTAAAGGATAATTCCAAATTAAAATCACAAAAACTGTAACGAAGATATAAATTAACAACAAACCAATTACAAATTTTATACCTCATCATGTTGGAAATAACTCACACAACATAGTAAGGCATTTTGTCAAACACTTAGTCTACACATAGAATCAACAACATTTTTTTAAGCAGTCAAACACTATATCCAGCCTCATATGCTAATTACTTCATAACATTTCAAAATACAAAAATCTACATATAAAATGACCTACCTGCTATTTTTTTGTTGGCTTTCAAATTCATATCAAAGATGTTGTTGGTGACCCTACAAAATTTTAACAAAAACCAAAAATGGATTTATAACAAAATCAACGAACCTTAAAAAATTAGATCACATAATCTACAAAAGATTAGGATAGTGCGAACAAACCTGTTGAATTAGAAGTGGTGATGGAGAAAAAGATTGGAGTAAATAACGATTGAAAGAATTTTTTTTCTCCTAATAAATGGATTAATAGTAGATGAAGTTTTTAAAAACCCTTCCACGGTTATCTGATTTGTATAAGAGAGAAAATAGAAAAATGACAAGAAAATTAGCAGGGAGAAATAGTAGGGGAAGAAGTTACAGAAGAGAAATGTGTCAGGCTGTGAATATGACGTCAATGTATGACGTCATATAAGGGGGTGATGGCATTCAAAAAGATGTTATTTGATTATATACATACTCAAACTAATTTTCTACTCATTCAACAACTAAAATAATAGAAATTAATAAAAGGGTAAACTGATTCTCATAAAAATAAAGATGTGTTGTAGTAGTTCAAAACAAACAAATAAACAATTATAATAAAACTTTTGAAATGATTAGATAAATAAGTCCTAATGATTGAAATATTTAACTAAAAAAACAAAACAATAAATAGATGGGTGGCGTTGGATTTTGTAACCACCGACCCAGATGGGTGGTGACGGCCCCTGCTACCTGATCTACTCCTATTTACCCTACTGCTATCCTAATCTACCCTAAAAATAAAAGACGAAAATGAAATTGAGATAAAAAACGATCCACAATCTGCTGCTATCCTCCTCAATTTATCCTTGCGTCTACAGTAAGCAGTCCCATATCTGGGTTTTTCTTTTCTTTCTTGGACTTGAGAGTCTTGGGCCTAGTATCATTCAATCTTGGGCTGAGTGGATATGGGCTTTGGCAGTAGCAACCATTTAAGTATTTTGGATCATGATCTTTTAATAAATTTGGGTCGGTCCGACCCATATAAATGGTGTCGGGCCGGTCTAATAAAAGATGAAGGCACCGTTAAACTTGATTTTTCATGCTCTTTCTAATGGCATGCTCGAGGAATTTTAATGACTTCGTCTTGATCTCAAAAAACGCGTAAACGTCTTCAAATCTTAACCGAAAGTCTTCATTTTTGTTTTATTTTCAATCCCTTATACCCGCAAGACATCAAAACACAAACCAAACATATTTTCAATAATATTTATCATATTTCATGTTTTTTGGTCCATTTATTAGTGTTTTTCGGGGTGAAGTGATGTGTGTTTAAGTATACATCAAATTCCCCCACACTTAGCCATTACTGGTCCCACACGCAATGTTTATAAAACACGTTCGAAAATAAATAATTTTAACCCCCCTTAATTCTTAACCTCCTCACATCAAACAAGAAAAGAAAAGGTTCATAAGAAGGTTTAAAATCATTTGTTTCTAAAGCGTCCTCATTTTAATCACTTATTTAGTAATAGATAAAAATTAAGATAAAATTTATTTAAAAGGTTTTAAAAACGGGAGTTCGTCATCCTTGATTTTCACAATCTCCAAACCAAGCTTAAAAAAAAATCACAATCAAATATAAGATTAGATGCTAACACTACTTATAAATGCTAATTATGTAAACACAGCTACTTTTCGCTCCCTTATTCCTAATTTCCTCTAAGGATTTTATTTAGAAAATATAATATGAAACGAGATCACTTATTATATATATATATATATATATATATATATATATATATATATTAAGGCGTTATTACTATAAAGGTAACCGGTTTAAACCACAATTAGTTTGAAATTCTTTCCTAAAGAGACGATATGGTGAGAATAGGGTCCACATTAAGGTTCTAATTTCGCATGATTTAGGGGCTATCCATTATATTTCATCCGAAACAAACTCATATACGAGTCCAAGAGGAGGCTTAATGGAAACCGACGGAGTCGAAATTTGGCTTTATTATTATTATTATTGCAACATTATTATCTCTCGACCCTTTAAACAACTGACACATCGGGCGTCCTAACTTACAATGCCAGTAGTCTTATTTCGACCTCGGTAATTTCCTCGACCTTTTTGAAGACTGACACATTGGGCGTCCTAACCGACAAAACCAGTAAACTTTTATCAGTCTCGGATTATTATTATTATTACTTCCACCCTTTAAACGACTGCAACATCGGGCGTCCTAACCGACAAGAAACAGTGGTCTTATTTCGGCTTCAATTTATTACATTATTAATATTATTTATTATAGCTAAATTTCAAGTCCTGTGGCCCATTTAGCGACCTACTACGATAGCGAGCCGTCAGAATCGTAGCCATTTTCCCCACAACACTGACAAAACCTCGATGTTACCTACTTTCACCAGAAGGAATCCTCTCCGAAAGAATCAAAACTAAGAATCACAAAAAACTAAAGTAACTTTTATTTATCATTATATAACGTTTAATTTAAGCCTGGAGGATAGCAGAAAAGCCACAATTAACCTCTATGAGCTCTAAAGAGATCCAACTACTCCACGCTTAGCATCTAACTTATATTTAACTCTATTATTTTTCGTTCTTTGCAAAATTTTAATGTTAAGCAAACGCTTAGTCTTGAAAGGTAAGGGGAAAACTAGAGTTTAATACTCGGTCAAGTCAAAAATATATATATATGTATACATATATATGTATATGTATATGTATACATATGTATATGTATACATATATATATATATATGTATACATATATATATATATCTATATATATATATATATATATATATATATATATATATATATGTATATGTATATGTATACATATATATATATATATATATATATATATATATATATATATATATATACACATATATATATATATATATATATATACATATATATATATATATATACATATATATGTATATATATATATATATATGTATGTATACATATGTATATGTATACATATGTATATGTATACATATATAGTTGGATCTCTTTAGAGCTCATAGAGGTTAATTGTGGCTTTTTGCTCCCACCAGCTTAATAAACGTTTATATTTTTCTATTTTCTTATCATCATCATTTCAATATATATATAATAAAGCAAAATTTTGGTTAAAACGGGGTTGCGAATGGCACAAGCAGACACAAGTATGATCAATTTCAATAAAAATATTCCTTACACTTAGAACTGAACATTGGCCTTAATGTTCAAAAGTGTCGGGTGCCACCCCCACACTAAGAACGAAAAGGCAAATGCTTAGAAGTCCAATGTGAAAGGGGAAACAATAAATATAATATAAAATATATATATATGAATTATATATATATAATATATCTAGTATATATATAAAATATATATATAATTAGAATATATATATTATCAAATTGAAGAATTCCGTAGAACAAAAATGAAGATGATCCAAAACTGAGTGATATGGAGATTAAAAACAAGCACGTGTCGTTTCAGATCATAAGGGAATCCTGCAAGCAAAAATGGGAAACCACGAAGCACAACAAGGATAGAAGAAGCACACCCACCACACTTAGGCAAAAAATACATCCCACTTATTTATTACAACGTATTAAACTACTACGAAAGAACCCGAATTAGCAAGCTATTTATTTATATAATAAGGATAAAAACAGGTATTTGCCTCCCGAGAAGCGCATGTTTTTGTTCGAGTCTCTAGCTTACTCTAAGGTTAAAACTTACTTCGAAGTTTCCAGGTCATATCATCACCCGATGTGAGGTGAGATGGAATTAGCAATGCATCACCTTTTCCGTTGGTGCATTATGCAAAGACTGGGTGATGGCATTGATGAAAACCAATAGATGGGGCTTAAAGACCCTTCGTCTCTCCACCCAATTGTTTAGGGGAGAAGGATGATCAAATATTTCCACATTCCCTTAAGCAAATCCGCTAAAGGACCAGGGATGTGGTGGAACTAGTAAGCGACTCTGTAGGTAACAATAGTTGAAGATACACAAAAAATGAATCTTCATTAACAATTGTTCAAATATAGAAGTGTTCACCTCCTGAAATTCCTAATACTTATCATCAATAACAGTAGTAATTGGAATCGTCAGGGATGCCGATCTCAGTGGGAGCTCCTCCAATATAAGGTTCACTAGTCCCTCAAATGGTCTAGGACATCGAATCAGAATTACCTAAAGTATCATCAAACACCCTTAGACAAGGAACAAGGTCCATTGGCTAGTAAACGTCTAGTTCCTTCTATGTCCTCACAAGGATTGAAGTTCAAGTTAACCCGACCCCCTTTAAGAGGGTATCTAAATCATCTCTCAAAAGTAAGTAGATCTTTTCATCTCCCAGAATAACTAGCTAAGGAGAGGGTAGTGTGACTAGAAAAGTAGACTCATCAATAACAAGAGTCAACTTAGGGAGGTCCAGACTACTAATGTCCTCAAACTCCCACATAAAAAGCGGATTATCATAACATAAGGTAGAATCATCATTAAAGTCAAAGAGAGGGTTTGAGAAAGTCACATCATAAGATCTAGGTTTTGAATCATCACCTAAAGGCTCATCAGACATTCCTTTGGTTAAACTCGAATTTTTGAGTAAATGACTAAAAAGTTGCTTAACCAAATGTCTAGGTAAGTCAGCTACATCCACGTTCTCCATCAAGAAGTCGACTACATATTCTCCTAGAGGCGAATTGATATCAAAATCTTCTTCCCTAACATTTATTGGGAGTAAAGGTGTAGTAGCATGGCATATCACACACAAAATTACTATCAAATGTCACCTCAGACACCCTTAGGATTGGCAAGATCATCATACACTAGACTTTAAAATTCGTTAGTTTTTCCCTTGCGATTGTGCTATTAACTCTCCTCCCCCATTTAGAGGTGTTGGTAGGAATTCCATGGTATCATGAAAGGAGGAGAGGTAATGTATGCAGGAGTGTGACTCAAATGACCGATATTTATGTTGTCTTAGAATTTGCTCATCGTCAAAAGGCACCTCCGTGAAATCATTACTCCCCTTAGGTTCTCCTATGCCAACAAGTGGAATGGGCTTTAGAGGTCTAAGCATTTCCTCAAACAACGACGTCAGTTTCCATTGTAATAGCTTAAAATGACTAATAAATAATCTAAATCCTGAGGGAGGTTCGGCGTCTGTCTAGAGGTTAATTGTGGCTTTTTGCTCCCACCAGCTTAATAAACGTTTATATTTTTCTATTTTCTTATCATCATCATTTCAATTTTTATATATATATATATATATATATATATATATATCTATATATATATAATAAAGCAAAAATTTGGTTAAAACGGGGTTGCGAAGGGCACAAGTATGATCAATTTCAATAAAAATATTCCTTACACTTAGAACTGAACATTGGCCTTAATGTTCAAAAGTGTCGGGTGCCACCCCCACACTTAAGAACGGAAAAGGCAAATGCTTAGAATTCCAAGTGTGAAAGGGGAAATGTTTGACAATCAAATCTGTTAGATATTAGAAAAAGACTTAGTCACCCCGTGTATTTTACCGTTTATTATAGCTCGTAGTTAATAGTTAATCGTTTGACATTTGGTATTAGTTCGGGTAATTAAACCCAACGTGTAAGCCCATGCCAAGGTCTTTGGCCGGTTTTGTAAGACACTATATAAGCCTCTTCCATAACATGGAAGAGGTGGTTAGTCATTTTATTATACAAGCTACATTTTCTCTTACTAAAAAGCTTTCTTTCCTACTTTCTCTCTCTAAATATTTGGCTAACCCTAGTTATCTCATTGTGTTATGATTTCCAATATCCTACAATTGGTATTAGAGCTCATGGGATGATTAGATCGTTTGTGTGTGCGTTTTATATCTTGATTTAGATCAAAAGTATACTTTTAGGCTCTTTGGCTTGTTCTTCATTTTTCCTAGATTTTAATCTTTGTTGTGTTAAAGTTTAGGTGTTTTTCTAGTAGTTATAGTGTTCTATTACTCAGTTGTGCAAAAGAAATCAAGCAAAAACGTTCAAACGGTGATTTTTAGGTGTTTTTAGGTGAAAATATTCGTATATATACGTAGCGGTTTGGTATTCTGTGAGGTGTGATAAGATCGTTTAGCCCATCTAGGATATGTTTTACAAATAACTTATATACGCAGCGGAAATTAAAGAACAATAAGTTATTAAACAAGGTTTTAACCGAACGTTCATGCCTCAATATTATTAGTACGTTACCTAACCGTGACATGGATCCTATGATCCTTGAGGCTACTAATACATATAGACGACTATAACACGTCTATAAACTAACTACTAACTATTACATAAACTAACTATTAGACTTAGTTGGGAGGAGATTATAAACGTTCTAGTTCTTCTATGTCCCTAATAGGATTGAATTTAATTTCCCTATCCCTCGTTGAGAGGGTGTCTAAATGCTCTCCTAAAAGTAAGTCGATATCTACAATAGCATCTCCTAAAATATCAGTACATCGTAAAGGTAGTGTGACTAGCAAAGTGGACTCATCAATAACTGGAGTCAACTCATGAGGGTCCAGACTACTAATGTCCTCAAACTCCTCATTAAAAAGTGGATTATCATTACATAAGGTAAAATCATCATTAAAGTCGAAGAGAGGGTTTAAGAAAGTCACATCATAAGATATAGATTTTGAATCATCTCCTAAAGGCTCATCAGACATTCCTTTGGTTAAACTCGAATTTTTGAGTAAATGACTAAAAAGTTGCTTAACCAAATGTCTAGGTAAGTCAGCTACATCCACGTTCTCCATCAAGAAGTCGACTACATATTCTCCTAGAGGCGAATTGATATCAGAATCTTCTTCCCTAACATTAGTGGGGGGTAAAGGTGTAGTAGCAGGCATATCACACACTAAATTACTATCAGATGTCACCTCAGACTCCCTTAGGATTGGGCAAGATCATCAACACTAGACTTTATGAATTCGTTAGTTTCCCTTGCGAGAATAGTGCTAATAACCTCCTCCCCCATTAAGAGGGTGGTTGTAGGTTCCATGGTAGTCAAGAAAGGGAGAGATGGTATGTATGCAGGAGGTGTGACATGAGCGATATTATGTTGTCTTAGAATTTGCTCATCGTCAAAAGGAACCTCCATGTAATCATTACTCCCCTTAGGTTCTCCTATGCCAACAAGTGGAATGGGCTTTAGAGGTCTAAGCATTTCCTCAAAACGACGGTCAGTTTCCATTTGTAAAAGCTTAAAATGACTATAAAAATCTAAATCCTGAGGGGGCGACTGATCAATATGGTACTGTGGAGGTTGGTCAAAACAAGGAAACTAATAATTCTTCAGACCTCACAACAGTCAAACTGTTGTGGCTGATTTAAAAAATAAAATGAAGGTTGGTCATCATTTAAATTTTGATTGTAACAAGGACCCTGATCATAGATGGGTGTGTTCCCTACTTGATAATCAGAACTATAATGCGGGCCTCCACAGACTTTACAACAACCAAACTGTTGTGGCAAACTCGTAGAATAATATGGAGATTGGTCATTACTAAAGTTTTGATTGTTACACAAGTCCTACTCATAGACAAGCGGGGTCTATGTTTGACAATCAAATCTGTTAGATATTAGAAAAAGACTCAGTCACCCCGTGTATTTTACCGTTTATTATAGCTCGTAGTTAATAGTTAATCGTTTGACATTTGGTATTAGTTCGGGTAATTAAACCCAACGTGTAAGCCCATGCCAAGGTCTTTGGCCGGTTTTGTAAGACACTATATAAGCCTCTTCCATAACATGGAAGAGGTGGTTAGTCATTTTATTATACAAGCTACATTTTCTCTTACTAAAAAGCTTTCTTTCCTACTTTCTCTCTCTAAATATTTGGCTAACCCTAGTTATCTCATTGTGTTATGATTTCCAATATCCTACAATTGGTATTAGAGCTCATGGGATGATTAGATCGTTTGTGTGTGCGTTTTAGTGCTTGATTTAGATCTAAAGTGTACTTTTAGGCTCTTTGGCTTGCTCTTCAGTTTTCCTAGATTTTAATCTTTGTTGTGTTAAAGTTTAAGTGTTTTTCTAGTAGTTATAGTCTTCTAGTACTCAGTTGTGCAAAAGAAATCAAGCAAAAATGTTCAAAAGGGTGATTTTTAGGTGATTTTAGGTGAAAAAGGTCGTATCTCTACATAGCGGTTTGGTAATCTGTGAAGTATTTATCTTGGTGGCTTGGTGTACTGTTCTAGCGGTTTGTCAGCATAGTACTGTTTTGGCGATTTGTCAGGTTCGTACACTGTGCAAGCGATTTGTCATTTCTGATAGCGGTTTGTCTTATTAGGCAGAGGTTTGTCAGTAGCGGTTTGTCTTCTAGTGTAGCGGTTTACTAGTAGAGATTTGGTAATTGTAGCAGTTTAATTCGTAGCGGTTTACAGGTTGTTGAAGACAATTTCTCATAGTAATTTGGGAAACAAACCTCTGCCAATTTAATTTCTTGGTAGTGGTTTGGTGTTTCTTCTTCATAGCGGTTTACCATTATCTTCTAGTAGCGGTTTGGCAATTTGACTTAGTAGCGGTTTACCATCCGTAGCGATTTAGAGGTAGCGATTTGTTACAGGTTTTTGAAGATTTTTCTCAAGGTCTTTTGGGAATCAAACCTCTGGCCATTTTTCTTCCTGGTAGCAGTTTGATATAAATTCTTCATAGCCGTTTGAAGGTGGCGGTTTGACAGTAGCGGTTTGATTACTATTCTAGCGGTTTAGGACACTGATTTGGAATATTGGACCACTTTGGCATTTGGACTATTTTTCAAACTTGAAAAACGTAACAAACTCAAACAACAAAATCCTTAAACAAACATCACCACTTTTAACATACATTCACTAATCATTGTTTGATCAAATTAAATCATTTCACAATCAATTAAGATGGCTAATCTCTCGAAAGATATCCAATGTGCCAGTTCTGATACCCGGCCACCTATGCTTGATAGGACTGACTTTACATCATGGAAACGACGTATTCGACTGTATTGTCAGGGTAAAGAGAATGAGATGAACATCCTAAAGTCGATTAATAAAGGACCTTTTCAGATGGGAACATTTCGGGAAACACTTGCTGAAGGGAATGAAGGTGCCCTACATCTAGGACCAGAACGAGCTCGAGTCTATTATGACCTTTCACCTGATGATAAGGATAGGTATAACGCTGATATTCGGGTAACAAATATTGTCACACCCCGCCAAGGCAGAAGCACGAGGTGTAACTTCATGGATATTGTTACAACACAATGGCGTCTACTATAGAGATATTAAAAGGGAAAGAAAATAACTACATGGGATACTATGTGTCATAACAATACCCAACACAAGATAAAGGAGTCTTGCATTATCAAGTAATGTCATACACGCAAAAGCATAAACCAACATAAAAGTAAATCAATCCTAGACTTCAATTATCCAGCAGAACATAAGTCTAAATCGAAAGAACAAATAAGAAGAACTCCACAAGTCAATCCTAAGGTCTCTCTATCCACTTCTCCTAGCATCATTAGTCTCAAACTGAATACCTGAAAATGATGCTCAAAAACGTCAACATAAAGTTGGTGAGAGTCATAGGTTTAAGACACGATATAAATCCAATTAAATCATTACTATGACAAATAAAAACACTGCATGACAATAAATGGACTACCATATAAGCTATCATACAAACTAAATCAAATCCAATCCAAAACAATACCATTCACACGATTATGAGACGTCTCTATCGTAGAACTACTACAATTGATCACTAAGCTAAGGAGCATACCACAAATCCACTCCAATTGATCACTAAGCCATATAGCATACCACAAAACCCACTCTAATTGATCACTAAGCCATGGAGCGTATCACATCACAAACATGTAGCACATAACATATAATAGCCACATAAAGTCCATGCATCACTTTAAAAACATTATCACAGTAATTAAAACATTTTTATACTAGCATCATTTCCATCCCAAGTTTAAAACGAAGTAAAAGTGGGACTATGAAACTCACCTTAGCTTAGCTTAATCCAAAAAGGTTCTAAGAAGCTTCACAAAGATCTAAACAACAAAGCGTACGGATATCAACATCACTTTGGTCAACACCCCAATAAGGTGTAACCTTAACTATGATGGATTCTAAGTGATCTATCAATGTTCCCAACTCATTTTGTACCTTTTTAAATTCTTACATAACTAGCTTACACTTTATTCTTACTCTTTTAATTTTCTGGATTTGAGCAGAATTTTAGACTCACTTGCACGCCCTAATCGCACCACTTATACATCTTTATAATTTTTGGAAAAATTCAACGGGTTTCTAATATGACTTATGAACCCCCAATTACTCCCCCAAAGTTCATACTCTTTTATAAATACCCTTTGGAAAATCATAACACCAAGTATCCAAAATTTGGTTAGTAAGAAACACCCTAAAAGTTTGATGTTAGCTGACCATTTTAAACACCACCCCATACTTAGCAAAAAATCAGAGGTCACACACAATATATGAGCTTACTTCCACGTGAAAATTAGCCCTTTTTTAGAAAAATCAAAACCCTAACTGAAACCCGTCAGAAAATTCACTTTTTTGCACACTTATCTTATAAAAACCATTTGACAACCTTCCCGACCATAAAAACTCTTGGGGCTGGATTTTCTGGAAAGAAGACTCAGAGTACTACAATTTACAAAAAAGAATCGCTTCAATATCATTCTCCATCATGGAGAAATTCGCTCGTGAACACAGCCCTAATTCTGCTCAACCCTAAATCAAGATTTCATGAAAACCCTAACATGTAATTTGCATGATTATGACCCAAATTCAACCCTAATCATAATTACAACACTAATTAATCATTATGATCTGTATTTTTATAAAACCCTAATCCACCATAATTAATGTTACATGAATTAAAAGATTAATGAAGGTTAATACACTTACCTTTTTACGCAAAAACCCTAACAAATCCTAAGCTTTTCTTGATCAACAATGGAGGCAAAATATGTTCTTTTTTTGGTTGGGGGCTGCATAATTTCGTGGGATATGAATGGGGAGGAAGAAATTATGTTTTAGGTTTTTACTAAATATCTTAATTGCAATCCTAATCCCTCTATACTTCTAGTTTTATCAAATTTGCACCTTAAACCCTTATTTTTAACCAAAACCGATCGGCCCCCTATATAATTATATATATATATATATATATATATATATATTAATTACATATTTACTTGCATTACCTTAAGTTTTTATAAAAACCTAAGCCAATTTGAGTAAACCTTTATACATAACCGCAATAAACCGCACCTTCTAAAAATAACTTTTCATTTCCAAATTCACATGCTATTTATGGAAAGTTTGATACAAACTTCCATATTTCAACCATATCATTCCTTCATAAAGCCACCCATATTCAATAAACGCTTAACCTTTAAAATCAAGTTTTGACGTAGCAATGCATGCAACACGTCTTTCATTTCCATTATCACCACACGTGAACAAATGAAATACTTATCTCCAACTCATATGCACATAAAATAAGATAATCATTTACCTCTAAAATGATATAATGCACATATATAAACCACTTAACAACCAAAAAAGATCACATAGCACACAAGAATCACACAAAATGAGTAATAAGTTAAAGTCTAAAGGTATAAACTAACCCGCTCAAACCACGGTTGTCACAGTATCCCCTCCTTATGGGAATCTCGTCCCGAGATTCAACTAGTCTGATCATCAACACGATCAACAAATAGCTGGGGATACTTAGATTCCATATACTCCTCACGTTCCCAAGTAAACTCTGGGCCACGTTTAGAGTTCCATCGAACCTTCACAATAGGTATTCTACCACGCTTTAAACTCGTAACATCACAATCCATAATCTCTACTGGTTCTTTGATAAAACATAAAGTCTTGTCGATTTTAATTTCATCCAACGATACATGCAAACTATCTTTGGCTAAACACTTTTTCAAATTCGACACACGGAATGTGTCATGCACATCAGCCAATTCCTCAGGCAACCTTAATAGATAAGCAACAGGGCCGATTCTCTCAAGAATCTCAAATGGTCCGACATACCTCGGCGATAACTTTCCCCTTTTTTTTCAAAACACATTACACCTTTCCATGGTGACACTTTTAACAACACCTTATCTCCAATCTCGTATTCAACCAACTTATGTCCACTGCTCGCATAACTCTTTTTACGATCTCTCGCCACTTGGAGTTTTTCTCTTATAACCACCACTTATCAAACATTTCCTGTACCAACTCGGGTCCAATCAGATAACCTTTTCCAATTCAGCCCATAATACAAGTGATCTACACTTCCTTCCATACAACGCTTCAAATGGAGCACATTAAATACTCAAATGATAACTATAACCAATGAGAAACATCCAACTACTCGAGCCTCGCCCGTCCTCGAGGAAACCCCTCAAAATTTTAAGTTGTGTAACAACTTGATTCATATCTTAATCTCGCAACTCATCAAACCAGAACTGTCTTGAAATTAAGGTATGAGTTGTTACAAAACTCAACGTTTTTGAAGAATCAACGCGACTTCAGGTTTACTAAGAATTAACACCACCCAAAATGGAATACTCATAATCTAACACAAACATACTCAAAATGAGATGCCCATACACCTCAAAATAATATCATGCACATACTTAACTCACTTAGCAAACATAAAATCACATAGCACATACTTAAACATATAAAATGAACTCTTAGGCATATATAATGGTATAAACTGACCTGCTCAAATCTCAGTTGTCACAAATATCCTACTTCAAAGGTTTCCAAAAGACATCTACACACTTATCAATTATTACACTGATGCAAAAGACATTTGGGATAATGTGAAGATGCTCCTGGAAGGTTCTGAAATAACAAAAGAAGACCGTGAATCACAACTGTATGATGATTTTAACACTTCTGTCAGAATAAAGTAGAAACCATTTACGATTACTATGTCAGGTTTACCAAGCTTATCAACGACATGAGAAACATCCAGATGACCATGCCTAGAACGAAGTTGAATTCAAAGTTTTTCAATAACATGTTACCTGAATAGGGTAGATTCGTAACACCAGTGAAACTAAACAAAGGATTAAAGGAATCAAACTATGATCAGCTGTATGCTTATTTAAAGCAACATGAGGCACGTGCCAATCAGAACAAAATGATGTTGGAATGATTCACTGAACACACAGTTGATCCTCTCGCCTTGATGTCTAATGTTTCACCTCAGCAGTACTCGTCACAATCATCTACCACTCTACCATCCACACATGTTTCACCAGTTACCTATCAACCACACTTTGCTGATAACTCACAACTTGATTCAGGACTCTCTCTAATGAACAATTTGATTGAGAACTTAACCAACACACTTTCTTTACTCACCCAATCATACAAAACATACCTCCCTTAAACTAACAATCAACTCAGAACCTCATCAAACACAAGGAACCAAGACACAGTTCAAGACGGCAGGGTTGTTGTTCAGAATGTTCAGGGTTAATAGAATAGAGGTCAGGAGAACAATCCAAGGGGCACATGTATAGTTGGTAATGGAAGGGCTCAGAACAGAGTTGGGAATCCAAATCCTGGTCAAGCTAGACAGATT